>OZ029921.1:15889203-16024203 GCA_964023275.1 Norana najaformis
ATAAATTTGACGTAAGGGTCGTTAGATTTTGTGAGAAAAATCAGATTAATAAGGCTTTTGTGCGTCTCAGTCAAGCTACATCGATCGATATTAGGAGGCAATAGAATAGAGGCAGATGGAAGTGAGTAAGCACAACAGGGACTGACTCAGCATACTAGATATAGAGTAAGAATTCCATATCTGAAACATGACATAGAACAACTGGGGAAAGTGCAGAAGAATGCTATCAAAGTGATTTGGAGTAACAAGGGTCTGGGCTACGAAGAACGGTTGAAAAGATGTAGGCTAACAATATTAGAGGGAAGGAGGAACAGATGAGACCTAATCGAAGCTTGTAAGATCATCACTGGATAGGAGGAGGAGGCAGTGCAGTGGCACAACTTCTTTCAATAAGCAAAGAACAAGGCGACTCGAGGCCACATTATTGAAGACACCGAAAGGAACACTAGGGCAGAAATTTTTAGTGTTAGATTTGTACACTTGAGGAATAGTTTGGATGATAGTACTGCCTCAGTGGACACTAACACACTTTTAAGAAGAAGCTAGGATGCGATTGGCTATGAAACATTCCTGGTTAATTTTCAGTGGTTCGAACACAGATTAGATGTCTTCTGAATCACTTAAAACCCGTTTTATGTTATGCTAAGTGCTTAGCTAGCTAACTAACTGTTAGTTAATAAGTTAGTCTAGTAGTTGGCTATCTAGACGCTTATTTTAGCTCCTATTTGTATCTCGACCGAATGATCGAAGGGGCGGTTTCAGACTAATTGCTGCTGGCTGCTGAATGCCGATGCCTAAGTTTGGCACCTCTGCATCCGAAGTTCGCATCTGATCTGATCATCGCAGGGAACTGGCATTTCGTCATCAAGCCGTAAGGGAAGGTTGTCTGGTTGTTTAACTGCTACTGTCGAGCATGCGCTTCAGCCGAAATATTTTTCAACCAAGACCGTGCCACTGATGAGGATTGCCTAACCTTCCCTTACTTTACCTTACTTTACCATACCAAGCATATCTTGCTATGCCTTACTTTATACCTTACCTTCACTTACCTTACCTTTCCTTAACTTACCTTGCCTTGGCTTGAGTTGCTTTGCCTTAGTACGAAGACAATGGTGGGTAGAAGATAACGAATACCACAACATCGGATGTAACGAGCCACTACATACATGATTATGGCGTAGCGTAATTTAAATTTGGATTTAAAAACGATTTTTTATTTATGAACATACCAACTTTCGAAATAACTTCCACTGCAACGCCCTCTTGGCCTCATGGCCAAGCCCACAGAAAGAATGTTGATTGAGGGTGTCACTCTGCTAGGCTTAGACGAAGCTCAGTTGAGGAGATAATATCACAGTAAAAAGCGATTTCAATTTAATCGAGCATTACATAGTCTGAAAAAGCCTGGTCTAGCAGAATATGAGTCAAAAGCTTTGCAATATTTCGACTGCTGCCAATGACGCCCATGGCAACCAGCACTTGAGTTACACAAAGGACTGTTTTAATTTCAAGTGACGTAGCAGCTGGGTGTAGTTCGTATATGTTACACAAGAAACGTATAAGCGACAATTGTGTTGAATCGAGAGTATCGAGACAAACTGACACGTATATATAGAAAGATAGGCCTCATGTGTAGCCCTATAGAGTCAAGACAGAGATTCTTTTGTAGACAGATAAGAAAGGTTCTAAAAAGCGATAGGCGTAGGTGCCTAGATAAATATTAACAAGCAGACATGGATATAACAAGATGTGGCTTAAGGTATACTTCATAGGTTTTTATCGACGTCGACACAATAGAGACCTATTCATATTTTGGTTAGCCACTTCATCTTCTGGTCACATATTACGGCTACTAGCCTGTCGCCATATTTAATGCCGAAACCCCCGAAGTCTCTACACTGAGAACCATCTCGGTCCTAACGTGGCTAGCTGCACAGACGTGTGAAATGAGGCAGAGCACTGAGGCCTCCGCATCTGCATCTCAGTTTCATGGGGCTTTCATTCGTTTTTATTCTATTATCGTTTTCGTTTACTGAGTGAGCTGTTATTCCTAAGCGACCTGTTTTTATGTGGTTACATGAAATTTGCGTTCGCCTTGCTATTCGTTAGATTTTCTCCGATTTTGAGGTCATGCGCTCAAGACGATTGTGAAAAGCACAATTCATTCAGTCTTCCAGTAAAAGCTGGATATGTATCGTGTATTCCGTATAGCATCTTTGTTTCTGTGCCTTTATTTCTGTATTTGCCTGTCTGTCTGTCTGTCTCTCTCTCACTGTCTCTGTCTCTCTCTCACTGTCTCTGTTTCTCTCTCTCTCTCTCTCTCTCTCTCTCTCTCTCTCTCTCTCTCTCTCTCTCTCTCTCTCTCTCTCTCTCTGTATATACATCTATATGCAACCTGTGTTTATCATTAGACATGGCTGCCTGCTTCGTTCTCTGTGTGCCTGTATATGTTTCTTTCTGTCTGTCTCCGTGTCTTTATGTGTGGTTTTTCCCTCTGAAATTGTAAAACGCCACTTAGAAGTCTTGCTTGCAAAACAATGCTATAAACCTTTAAAGCCTCAATTTTTCTAAAGTTATTATCAGCAGGTCCATAAAGAAGATCAGCCAACCTTAAGCCAGCGCCGAAAGGTAAACCGGGCCTTAGGCGGACAAGGCAATTTCTTGGGTCTTGTGTTGCTGAATAAGAAACGAATCACACGGACACATTTGACTCTGTAGATCTACATACCCAACACCACATTTAATGCAACACATACCTGCAGCAATCAGCAGCACCTGTCCGTGTAAGACTTTACAAAATCCAATTGAACAGATGTCTATAATTCGTTGTGATGGTTGTGATGTTAAGTGACAAGAGGCCATTAGGCCTATCGTCCATTATTGAAATGACCTAATTCGGAAAAATTTGCGTACCTGCTAAATTATAGACAATCGTAGCAAAATGTTGAACTATATCAGGAGAGAAACCGACTGACGGCAATCATCAAACAATCGAATAGATTAATTAAGTCATGCGGAATGCTTATTAATTGCCTTATTAATTGCAAGAAATTAAAGGACAATGAGATAATGAGAACCGCGATATATGACAATAAATTCATTCTATACTGTTCTCATCTTATAGTTTTTGGCGTTTACTAGTGCCGTCCGTCCGTCCGTCCGTCCCTCCCTCCGTCCGTCCGTCCCTCCCTCCGTCCGTCCGTCCGTCCGTCCCTCCCTCCCTCAACAACCCTTCTCACTTGACACAGCTGTGGTGAATAGGCCTAAGCTGGTGCCCAGTGCTTAGCTTTTACCAGTAGCGCTTTAGAAAGTGTTTAGTTTACGATTACCATGGGTTCGTGTCACCATATTTAATTTCTCTTGATTTCTCTTAAGAACCGAGCAATTATTTGTCGAGCTATGTGTAGTCCCTAAATGTCGCTAAATGTACATATTCATCAGAACCTTTGGCCTGAACAGCAATCACACCAGACATTAAAATAGCTGGTTGCCCCATTTGCTAAGTTAACATTTACTACGTAATTTAACATTTATTCCGAATTGCATATAATGCGTACAAGATGATGTTTTGGTACTGGAAGTCACATACACACAGGCGAGGTAAAAGAGACAGACAGACATATAACGACACTCAGTCAACACAAAGACAGACAGAGAGGCAGGCGGGCGGACAGAAAGAGAGTCTGGGGAAACTCCATCTCTTCTTCCTCTATGCTCAATATGTTTTCAATAGTCCACTTGTCGATAGGCCTGACGTTTCGAGTGAGTGAATTGGGGATATATACAATAAGTCTTCGTTCAAATGCTACGTATTTCCTCGCACATCCACGCGTTGACTCTGTATATACATACATAAATATATATACATAGACTTATGTATTTATCGTTGCGGATCTGTGGTTTCCATGAAGGCCTCTGCGTCAAGTGCTCTGCACAGTATGCTATTAAACTATAGGTCTATTAGTCAGACAGGTGCACTTTCAGTTTTGAGAGCAGGCCTTTGGCTCTCACGAGCAGTGTCTACTCTAGAGCAGTCACAGGGCAAGCAGCAATGCTTACACTGTCTAATAATAAAGGACAGTCATTCAATGTGCAGAGGATAGGCGAAGGCCCTGCACATACAAACATTAACTGATAGTATAGGACAGTCATCCACTGTAGCCAGACACTGTAATATAGCAGTAACGACGATGATATGATGACGATGATGATGATGATGATGATGCGATTTCTATAGTCAGTGATAATTCTGCTGTGTCACTTAAGACAACTTATGTCTTCGAGTCTCCTGCACACTTGCACTAATTTTAGTTTACGCTGATACTTTATCGCTAAACATCGGAAAGTAAAGTCAATCTAAAAATTCATTTAGTTCAAATAACATGAAAACATTATTAGCCGTCTCTTTCATGGCCCCAAGGTAACGAGGAGCAAGAGAGGATTTTGCATAAGAGAGAGAGAAAGAGACAGAGACAGAGAGAGAGAAACAGAGAGAGAGACAGAGAGAGAGAGTGACAGAGAGAGAGACAGAGAGAGACAGAGAGCGGAGAAGGCCGGAAAAGGAGGGAAGATTGGGGAGAGGAATGGAATAGTGGAGAATTAGGATTGGAGAGCGGAGGGAAAGGGTGGGAGGAAACTGGAGGGAGAGGAGAGAAAAAGTGAAGGAGAAATGAACAGCAGAAGGGATTTTTAAAATGATAAAGATGCGGAAGAGGGAGAAGGAAGGGGAGATTGGAAGGTATAGCAGGATTGTGGGACGGGAGAGCAGAGCGGGGGAACGAGAAACAACAGAGGATTTATCCAGACGAGACATTTTGCTGCACTAGCGGGCGGATGTTCTGCGCCTGATAGGCTGATATATATATATATATACAAGCTACATATACATATATATGTTATTTGGCACAAGGCAGAAAACAAAAATAGAAATACAACAAACTATATGTCTGTATATACACAGAGTAGTGAAAATGAGCATTAACAGTTATTTATTGGTTAAACCTGTGCGTGCAACATTCTGCCCTGGGCCTGCAACATGCCCGTTAAAATGCCCATAGACCTGTGCAGATTGTGTGGAGGAAGTGAATAAATTGTTGGCAGAAAAGCAAATGTTCTTCTTCCGCGTTCTTTTCAGCCGTGATCAGACCCCCGCCCATTCCCTACGATTCCTCGCTCAGCCGATGGACACAAGGCGTGTTAACAAATGTCTTACTTACTTACTGTCCTGAATAGACGCAAATCTACCCTACGCCGGTCAGTCACAGGTGAATCTGCTTATTAAATTAACTTCGGGGTTTTCCTCTGTAGGCCTAACAGCCTACACGTGCAGTCACCATCTTTATGTCTTCCTAAATGTTTGTACTTTATGTATGTTGTGTGTCTATGCATACAAGGAAGATATATGAGTCTAATCATGAAAAAAGGGATAGACAGAGATCTGTCTGTCAGTGAGTCAGTCAGTCTGTCTGTCTGACAGTGAGTCTGTCTGTCTGTATTTATGTCTGTCTGTATGTCTGTCTGTCTGATAGATTAGACTTGTATCTCTTCCTTGTATGCATGGACAAACAGCATACATACAACAAAAAACATTTAAAGCATTTAACGAAACAGACAGGCAGAGAGACAGACTGTCAGACAGGAGACGACCCTCGTAAACAAACAATGCTGTCCATTTTTGCTTCATTCGGCTGCGTGAGTCTTATTCGCCTCAGTGCATGAATGCCCTGAGGTCTCGATCTAAGCCTAAAACAATCAGGCTTGCTTTGTGGCAGGAACAGATCTAAAGCCTACGTAGAGTGCCTTCTCTTCGTTCGTTACCTATTGAGTTCATGCATTTTGGTGTTTACTAATGACAAATGAAAAGACTATCTGAGTTGAAAGACTGCAACATCAAATAATGGACAAAAACTCGGGAAACAAACATAGGACTATACGAACTTCAATATTTCTAACGGACGTCTGCTTTGCTCCATCGTTGACACAGCTATACTCGTTCAGAGAGAATCGACCTAAATATTCCTAACAGTCTTTAGTAATCGAAGCAGCGCATATCGGGTGCTTTCAATAAATGGTTTACAAATCATGTTTAAAAAAATTAAATGATTTCAACGATTTTTGCTTAAGCGTTTTTCCTGCGGTATGCACAGTCTATTTTTATCAGTGCCTCTGAAAGCCTAGCACCAAACTGTCGGCGGGACCGTCTGTCGTGGGATGAATGGACCTGCAATGCAGTCTGCGCTTCAGCCGAGAAATCGCTGAAACGCCAGGACCCAGATTTCGCGAAGTTTCGATGGAGTCGTCTTAACAAAATACACTGTAGTCTTAACTTCACCTCTTCAACTGTGAGTTTTGCATAGGCCCATATAAAGTAGGCCTATAGCCTACATACTTAGCTTCTACAGCCTGGACTATGGACTGACATGCATACATGGTAGCATTTCTAGCCTAAATTTAAATAAAATGACATAACTTTACATTTATATAGCGCCGTTTTAGCGTAATATATTATTGTTTTTAGCTTATTCAATTCTTTATTGCACGAATACGTTGAGGCCTATACCCTCTTGAAAATTATTATGGGTGGTATTGGCCTAATCACCACAAATCGTAACTGCAATCGCAAATTTAACGCCTCTTCAAGAGAACTCCTTAAAGTACTGCTTGATACCTTTACAACCTATCGATAGGGTTTCAGCCACTGTGGCTTCGCATAGAAACATAGCTGAAATTATTTATTGTCTGATACTGAGTGGTTGGCAATACAAGATGTGGTCTTAGATATGCTGCATAATATAATATATTATGTATATAGATATACAATGATTGACCTTGCCTCTAGACCTTCTGATCAAAGCGGAAGTCAGTATTGATACAGAGGTACAATACGTGGATACACAAGATAACATTGTAATTGCTCTACGGTCGTTGCGATGACTATGATAACAAACTGTTCTCTGTTTTGCCTACACTGTGATAAACTACCTAGGCTGTGGGTCTGTATGGGCCCCCCCCTTCCATATGCCGTGCACAGCTATAGCATCGACATAGTACAGAGGCTTCAGACGTTGTCACGAGCGCTTCAATGATTGCAGAAAGCATTTGTCCTTGATGAGAGAAGGAAGAGGAAGAGGAGGAGGAACAGGCAAAGCATTCGGAGGAGGAAGAGGAGGAGGAAGAAGAAGAGAAGGCGGAGGAAAAGAAATAGGAGGAGGAATTCCCAAGGAAGAATAGGAGTAGAAGGAAGAGGAAGGGAAAGAGGGGAAGGGAGAGGAAAAAGTAGAGATGAAGAGAAGAAGGAGGAAGAGAAATAGGGTTAGGAGGAGGAAAGGAGGAAAGGGAAGCGAAGGAGGAGGAACAGGAGAGAACCGGAAGAGGAAGAGAAGGAAGAGGAGTAGATGGTGGTGATGTAAGGGGCCGTCCATAAATGACGTCACGCACCTAGGGGCGAGGGGGTCACACATCTGTGACGATTTGTGACGAAGGGAGGGGGTGTTTAACAAATGTGACGTCACATCATCACATCAAACTGCGTATATTAAACTTCATTTAAAAATTTCACTCAATTAAACAAGTTCCACTTAATTAACAGTAATTGTTACCACAATTTAACACTAATTATGACATCTGGTTTTTTCGGGGGAGAGCTTTGTGATGTCATATTTGAGGGGGGTATGACTTTTGTGACGACGGGTGACGAGGGGGTCAAAAATCGTCGTAAATTGCGTGACGTCATTTATGGACGGCCCCTAAGCTGTAAGTATGTAAATGTACACGGCGGCCGTATGGTCTCAACCCTGCTCATTTTTCAATGAATTGATCGGGTGAGATCCTTCACCATCGCTGCCTGTTTGAATGGGTCCCATGACATTTAAGGCCCCCAAAAGTACGGACCGTGCTAGCCCGAGATTCAAGACTCTGAAATAAGCCACGATCGGGTTGCAAACCGGGGATCCTCACGCATATGTCATGCAGCAGGAAACGCCATAGAAAGCAAAAACTAATAGGAAGTAAGTGGAGCTGAAATATCGCTTTCTAAATCTCTCATTTACAGCATATATATATTATATATACCTAGAATGGGATTGACTCAGTGACTTGGTCCTATGCGCAAAACCCTGTGGGCTTACTTTACTTGTTATTAATTTGCATACAAGCCTACTGTAAAGTTGACCTACTCCTATATCACGTGTTAAAGCGTATGCATTCTGCTCAGCCAAGTCATTGTGTAGGCTTATATAGGTTCGTTATTTTATGACCGACTCAACTGTAATTTGTCGAAAAGAAAACCGCTAACAGTTAAATTCTACAGAACTCGAGATTTGCAATTATTCTGATATTTAAAGTTCATGCATTCAAACAAAGTGAAACTTAATTCAGAATTCTCTCAGGCGGACAACTTAAGTTCAAATTTTTGCTTTTTGAGCGATAGGCCCATATGCAAACTTGCAAGCATTGTTTTTACATGAAGTTTCCTTTGAGGTTCGTTGGGGAGGCTCCTCTCTTTTCCCTTTGATCCTTTAGCCGGTAATGAACAAAGCCATAAGACCTCAAAACGGGGGTCATATAGTGCAACGCAGTTCTTGCCGTTCACCTCTTAACCAGTCCTACTCGGTGTCAGAGACAGACAATTATGCATAGCAAACTGTCCAAAGTAGTTACACATGGAGTTCGCTAACCAGGTTCAGAGCCGCGATCAGCAGTAGATCAAAGCATATGTAACACAATAAAATTTATATGCGTGTAATAAAATATGAAGCAGAGATTTCGTGGGCACTACAGTTTAAACAAGCATGCAACTTGTAACAAGAACATTTCTGTTACCAGAATAGAATTGTTACTTCTTTATTAGTTTGCTGAAATTGGCTGTTACCGTGTTTGCAATGCAGCGTCAAGTATACATTCACTCCAAACCGGCGCCAGGCCTTTGAGAACTGGCGTGTAACAAAGATAAGAAGTATTCATTAGCCTACCTGACCAAGTTCACTTCGACTGCGTGTCGAATTATATACTGCCTCGTATTGGTTTCATGTTAGACATGTCATTACATAGGAAAACATGCAACGCTCTATTCTTATAAGTACTAATAGACCTATTCGACGAAATTACTGGATGAAGTGTGATTGTTTCTTTTGCAGACAATCGTCATTTTGTCCGACCTGACGAAATTACTGGATGAAGTGTGATTGTTTCTTTTGCAGACAATCGTCATTTTGTCCGACCTGTAAGGCATCGATCCAGCGCAGCGACACTTTTCCCGACAACTATGCGAAGCGTGAAATCCTCGGATTCACGGTTCACTGCCCCAACCGAAAGAACGGATGTGACGCAACGCTAGAACTGAGGAACATCGATAGACATCAATCGGACGTCTGTCTCTACGTCTACTGCGCATGTCCGAAAGGATGTCAGCAAAAGGTTCTGAGGAAGAACATGCAATCTCACCTTGACAATGACTGCCCTGCCAATCGCAGTTCTGTCTGTGAATTCTGCGGTTCCATGGTGCCGTTCGCAGACCGAAAGGTAGGTTTACCACGATTTCAAATGTTGCGTAATTTTTCTTATGATTATTTGTATAACTGGCACATAATTTGCTATTATAATTTATGTGTTGCTACCTATTAATAACAGATCTAGAGCTTTCATTCTTCGCCCCCACCCCCCGTAGAATCTGTCGCGTTTTATTATTTGCTTTATTTATTAACTATTCATGGTTAATTAATTTAGTAATTTATTTGTAACTTTTTAATTGAGCCAGAACTGAGCCTAACGACCGAAAATTTTACATTTGTAGCACAAAGAATTATAGGCAATTTATCGTTTTAGTAACCCAAATTAATTACGCGATTACCCATATCGTTTCGAGCAAAGCTCGAAGCTAGACATTGCATGTGAGAAAGTCATTCAGTCAGCAACTCACAGTCTGCAGCACGTAAAGGTCATCAAAATGTCTGGCAACAGAAACAGAAAGTTCCTTACCCCTCCCCTTGCAAAACTTTTAGATTCGGCAATACCCTCTCCAACTCTGAAAACTGCTGACGCAGCTGTCAGTCTTGTGATTGATTTATGTTTCAATTGTCAATTTGTACGATTTGCCAACTGGTTTATCTTTTGTTTTCATAATAGAGTCATATAAGTTCATGTCAAGAAGTTCAACAGTTATGCAAGTTCTGTTCCGAAATGGTTGCCAAATCAGAGGTATGTTGTCGAGAAGACTGTTGCATTTAAGTATGTATGAAAGTACTTGTAATATGTGTATAGGCCTATATACGTGTAAAAATCTTTTTCCATATAAGCTATTTTCTGTCTCATTTGGTTTGTTTTAACCAGTGGGGAAAGGTTTTCTGGATGCTGGATTACTGCACTTCAACCAAAAGGTCCTTTGACCCCAGGATCATAAATATTTGTGTGATAAAAGAGCAATTATATCGCCATATCTTGCCTTACCTTTCATTGCTTTACTTCACCTGACCATACCTTATCTCATCTTACCTTACTTTTACTGCCATTTTCTTACCTGGCGATAAAAAAGTAAAATTTTCAGAAGAGCTTTGATCCACTGTCAAACTCTTATAGCTTTAGCGATACTTTAGTCGAGATGGAAACTGTGACATTCAACACTCAGGAGGCCATGGAAAAATCTTCTTTAGACAATTTCAATGTAAATTTGTGATTATGTATGTTCGTAATATATCAAGACACTTAATATAGCACCTTTGAAGTGCCTGCCAAAAGCACTGCATACATGTGAACAAGTATGCTCTAAGCTAGTTTGAAAAAGTATGGTCTTGTTTGACTTTGACGTTCTCTTGTGTTCTTTCTGATGCCAGATGTCAGCTCACTTGAAGGACACATGTTCCGCAGTCATTGTTCAGTGCAAATTTCAACATTTTGGATGTTCAGAACAGGTGTGTTGTCTGTTAAAGCCATTATGTTGCATTATACTGCATGACATTACACTGTGGGGCATGATAGCATATTGAATATAGCGCTTGGCTTGTAACACAGAGAGTACAGGTTCGAGCCTCCTCTGAGATGGTTACTGCATAGGGACCTTGACCAAGGCCTTCACTCACAACTGCTTGGCGCCATCGATTGATGCTAAGTCATTAGATAGTTGTGCCTAATAAATGCAGAAATAATAAAAGTAGTAAATGGCAATCCTACGTGTTCATGATGTAGTTGTCGACACACCAACAAGCCATACATAGTAGACATGTAGGCCTTTGTCTGTAAATACACCTATTTCGGTATTATTTCATGTCTCGACCTCCCTGTCTGTCCAGCTCTTCCTCTGTAATGTGCTTGGCTTACCTACCCTTTTGTGGTTGGTGTCTATTTTCTGGCTTGCAGAGGTCTATTCTATTTTGGGCTTTCATGGTTTTGTGAATGAGAGCCTAAAAAATTGGGAAACAGAATTTGCGCTGGCCTTTCATTTATGCCTATGCATTTTTGATGTAAACGATGTCTAGTGTCGACAATATCTGGCCACCTATTAATATGCCAAATTTAATATCTAATCTGCATTTCGACCGTCCACTGTCCAGTGTAAGCCATGAGGCAAATGTTACCGATATACCTAAATGTGAAAATCAAAAGCATTAGCCTACTTTGTATATCCCCCTCACCTGCTGTAAACTTGAAAGTAAATTGGCCACTTTGGTTGACTGCTCACCAAATCAAAAATCAGAAGCAGACTAAGTCTTACTTCCTGCTTGCCTTTTCCAAAATAAAAAGTAACAGGCCTACTATAATATACACACCATACCATGGGTCCTTTGCTTCTTTTGCCAGCTTCATAGTCCCATAGTTTTTCTCTTGTTTAGCATACAGTAAAGTCGATAGCAGCATACTTCTTGTCACCTACTTATTACCTTTATAAGCCTTTTATAGAAATTCATTCTTGTCGTTCTACTGTTGGCTGTAAAATGGAAATTAATAGTACTACTGTCTTCAACTCGTGCAGTGTGAAACTTACTGTTTGTACCAATTTTTTTAAAGTAGCCTGCTGATAAAACATTTGAAGCGTGTTTTTCTCGATACGCTATGGTTCTTGCAGTAGAGTGGTTTATATTTAGATAGGTTGTGTCCCCTAAACTCAGCAGAAAATTTGCATTTTGTCAGACCCTATCATCTCTTAGCCTCGCTAATTTTAAATTCTAGATGCACTTTTGATGTGGGAGTCACTGTGATTAAAGTTGGCAGCAATGGCTGGAAAAGACCTTTAAGAAAGAATGGAATGTATGAAGTAACTTCATCATCTGTAGTGTATAGTCTGACCAGTTGGGAGACTTTCCCCTTTGCTCTACTAATCGCATCCTGCTATTAGATTTTTATTTCTCATTTAGCTGTACATAATTAAGACGATCAGCTGGATAATAATAATTACATAATTAAGACGTATACCCTGTTGTCTGTTTCAGTGTCAAAGGCAACATATGGCAATACATAACTTACGCAATCTGCCCGATCACCTGGAGCTGTTAGCACGCTATGTCCTTGAGTCAGATCAGACTGTCGACTCCAAGGTCACGTCCGTACTTCGGATGCTGGCCTTGAACGAAAAGGACCTGGATTCACAATCATTCTACAGCAAAGCCATAAACACCGATAAAGCAAAGCGCCATGCAAAGGGCTCCTCAGAACTCTCAGACATTCAAGAGGACGGTTTGACAGAGACGCCACATCAGCTGGAAAAATGGTTGACATCCCAAGGAAGCACCAAATCCTCTGCTGGAAAAGAGGATGAGGTACTGAAGAAGTCGGTGATGTCACTAGAACGGATAGTCAAGGAGCAGGCCAAGAAACTAGTCGAGTGCACTGATTACATCAAACGCCTTGAACACACGGTACCTATACAACCATAGCACAAATCAACGACCTACGTAGAGCCTACATAATTCTATAGCACACCTACCATACAGTACTTGTAATGAGACGATCAGTGTGAAAAGACGTCATGCATATCCTTGATTCTCATATTGCCACTGACTGATGCTTTTTTTCTAAGATTATATTTCATCTGCATGTATTGGTACTAAAGGTCTATACAGACAGTTGCAATGAGGCGTGTAGTAAATTAAATTCAATTGATATTTAAATTGATATTGAATCCAATAATCTTCAGCATCCTCGTCATTATCATCTCAACAATCGTAGGTGATTATTTTCATATTATCACTCTAATCATGCTTGTAGATTTACGACCTTGGCACAAAAACCAGTCATGGCATATACATATGGAAGATCACAAACTTCAAGAAGCGCCTGCAAGAAGCGAAGACGAATAAGAACTCGATACTGTACAGTCCGGGGTTCTATTCCAGCTACTACGGCTACAAAGCGTGCATTCGAGTGCACCTGAATGGAACGGGGTCGGCCTGGGGCAAATACCTGTCCTTGTTCATCCACTTCATGCCTGGCGAGTTCGACGACATCCTTCAGTGGCCATTCCATGGTCGCATCACGCTGTCCATCCTCGATCAGAATGACAACTTCAAACTACGCTCTGACATCCGCGAGAGCATGGAACCAAACCCACAACTAGAGGCCTTCGAGAGGCCGCGGGAGACACGCAACCACAAGGGGTTCGGGTACCTGGAGTTTGTCAGTCTTCCAACGCTGCTCTGCTCAAACTTTGTCAATGGAGATGCACTCTACATCAAAGCCTCCGTCGCCGACACCGTCTAATTAAATGCCTGTTACCTAGGCAACTTAAAAGTGATGTTTCCATAGCAACATAACTCGACCTACTTCTTCCCATGGAAGCCGATGTTCAGATCAATCCAAAAGCCACCTAAGCAATTCATTTCTTAGGCAATACATCTTGTTGGCATAATTGTTTGACGCCCTCATTGGGTGATTCTCTATTAGTCGTGTAAGTATGTTGTGTGACAAGGTTGTCTGTTGATAACATGCTTGGTCAGTGATCATGCAGTTGCGAATTCGTCTTGTATAATGATCCTGGGCAAGTTGTTTACCCACATGTGCCTCCGTCACCAAGCAGTATAATTTGGTACCCATGTAAGATGGAAGTAAACGGCCAGTCCTGTGATGCACTGGCCCTGTATCCAAGACCTGTGGATTTGTCCACTGCCGGTTCAAAGGCCAAAGTGAAGGAAACGATCATCTCCCCTATGTTCATCATGGGATTTGGGAGCTTTACTTTACTTTTTAACGTGATTAGGACATTTCAGGGGCAACGGGTTGACCTCGTAAGCTACATCTCGCTGCATTCGACTTCAGCATTGATTGACAGTTGCATATCAGTTTGTGCCACCCACACTGTGTTCTAGTGCTTTCAAATTGCTTGTTAGTCTGTCTGGAGAGTGGCAGTTATTTTGAAGAATTCATGACGAGTTATAGTCTTGTTTGTCCATTTACGCATAGGAAGGTGTTATCTGACCCATAACTCAACCTCTCACAGGTGCATCTATAAGATAGGCTCTGGTCACTGGATTCATTTCCAAAGTTCAGTTGATGTAGAAAAACAGGGCCCTATCTGCAGAGAAAAAAGTGAACTCCCCACTGGTTCAGACTCATGTAAGTTGCATTTTCCCACGTGCCTTGCTTCTGTTCACATGTTTTCTCCATATTTTGCCAATCACATCCTGTATGGGTTAACTAGGGTCTGGTCCTGTTCTCTCTCAATGTCGATTGTTTAATTGCTTAAACAATATTAACCAGCTCATGTTATTGTTAATAGGCTTATACTTGGTAGTTGGGCCAAAAGGATATTAGCCATGGCCATTATGATTGTGAAATTTTTATGTCCACACATGCGATAAGATGCTTGCAAAAGCACTTTGTCCAGGATGTCACGTCTTTCTGCCTCAAATAATAGTGTGGGTCTTTTGAATATTAATACTGGAGTTTTTTTAAAGGCCTAAGCAGACTGGATTAGAGGGCCTGTAACTTGGTCTCTAGAGTTTCCTCAAAGTATCGGCATCTCTGAAAACCTCTCCTTATGTTCAAATTTAGTGATTCCTATGTTGCAGCTTATTTTCTTTTCCGTATGTAGCATTTTCAAAACTGTTACAGACCTCATAGTAGAAGATATTGAAATAATTAACTGCCTCTCATATAAATTCTTCAAAATTCTGACATTCTGACTAGCACTTAGTAATCTGCCTACACATACTGAATCTATTGTTTTGCTTTTGTTACTCACTTCCTTGAAATCTGGCCTACTCCTGTCCAACTTTCAGAGTGGACCCAAATTACAATATGTGGGCATTCTGGCTACATTTGGTACACTAGTTTAGACGCTACAGGTGTAGTTGATGAGAAGTGGTTGAGAGTACAGCCATCTGAGTTTTTCAATACCTCCATCAATCTCACTTCGTGGAACTACTTGTTACAGGCAGAGACAGACACACACAAACAGGCAGACATACATGCAGGCAGTCAATGAGAAAAATATTCAGCCGGCAGATTCTTCAAGGGGAGGACAAAGAGACAATGACCGAGTAGTTGGAGACAGTTGCAATGAGAAACGAGAACCGATGGCAGAGGTGATGGCTAGTAAAGTGCCTTTTTCAAGGCCAAATATAAAGAAACTTTGAAGTGAAAAGGCCTGGGTAACTTATAAGCACAACATGACTGAGTCTTAGATATTTTAAGACTCATCGTTTGTTAAGTGTCTTCTGCTAAATTCATACGAAGCAATCGATGTCAGCTATTGTCTGTCATGTGCTGGAACCCCCCAATTTAAGTGCTTAGAATGAACCCCCCAATTTAAGTGCTTAGAATGAACCCCCCAATTTAAGTGCTTAGAATGACCATAGTTTTAACCACCCCATGTTCATCAATTAAAGCCAAATGCTACATAGTTAGTTTTTGACTTTTCTATTAGGCCTAACTTGTTATCATGCAGGGAAACCGATTTACCCTCAGAGGCAAGAACAAGGAGCAAGAAGGGTCAACCTCCCTCTGCAGTTATTGAAAAGAACTGACACTACTGGAGCTAGTTTAGGCAGAATATGATTAATTTTGCTATTATATGTCTATGTATATTTTTAATTTTATTTCCAATTTGAGTAATAATCATACAATCAACGAACGTCTGTCTAGTATTGATCTCTGTTCTGAAGCGCTCTACACCTACGCAGCTATGCAACAAGAAGAATTATAAACAACAGATGCAAATTCCTAATTAAGCAACTTCGTATTTAACTTTTTCAACAGCCATCACTTAAAATATTTGATTGTTCTTGGAGTTCTTTGGCTTATGATTCTTTTAAATACAGCGTTTCTCTGCAAGTTGTGTTTTGTTCTTTAAAATATTATACAGAAGATCAGATAAGCAAAATTTAACAAGAACAGTTTGCAGAAATAGTACAAATAAATATTTTGGGTTTCTGAGTTTATTCAATACATTCATTAGAATGACTCTGATAAAATTTTGGTTGTAGCTATTTTTCATGCTATCTTTTCATACTGCTGCATCAGTAGCATGCCATAACAATACGAGAGCTTGTTATTCGTTTTTAAATTTGCTATTTTTAATTCTATACAAGTTCATTCTTCAGGGCTGTAGCTCTTGTTGTACACCAAGCAAAAACGTAAAGTACTGGGTTCGTGGACATTCTCGGTTGCCGGTCTGAGGCTCTGGAATTTCCTGTTTCTGTCTACAGTGCAATGATGTAATTTAAAGGCTGGGCTAACATCCCATCTTTTCTGGATTGCTTATACCCCCAGTCTGTCTTCCAGTTTTGACAGCATCAGAGGCTCAAAAGATTCTTTCCGTGGATTGCGATTTCTGAATGTGGTTTTGCTGACAAACAACCACCAATTGATGCCTTGTGTAACTGATGAGTGCAACAGAATTTTCAAGATTTAACGGCACTGAAAGCCATTTTAAAACTTGCTGAATCGAATGCCATTTCATGGTAATAAGCCTGCCATCTACATTTTCAAGTTATAAATCTGCAAAACAGAAAATTTGCTAAGTATCAAAGAAACTTCTAAATACCCGATCAATTTTTTCAGTGCCAACTTAACGACGACACAATATCCTGCCAACACCAAGTTCAGAATTAAATTCACATGTGAATGGCATTTTTGTTGGGTTATCCAAACAGTAAGAAAGGTTGCCCAATACATTGGATTAAACTTCAGTTGACACATCACAACCTCCAAGGGCAACTGACCTTACCCAACCTTTGCCAACTAAAACATAATAAGATCAAGTATTGTTTGTATTATAAGATATTAACAAATGATCAACAAGGATAAAAGCATTTCATTCATAGGTACTCAGTATGAGCCCACTGTCAAGTGAACAAACACTGGCCTTATCCTTAACCCAAGTTGGCCACTCATGATTTCAGGAAAATCAAACAGAAAAGTGTACCATCCCCAATACAGTGTCTAGACATTTTTGTACAAAGCTTAAGGGTGACCCAGAGAGATGTGGGAGGGGCAGAAAACTAAAGTGCTGAGTAACAGCTGTCTCTCTGCATGACCCTTGGATCCTGAACCGGAACTGCACTTGCCTGTCGATTTTGTTTTGACTGAGCGTCAGTGAATAACCTGGTCCTCATGACATGGTTTTCATTGGGTGCTGTAGAAATCTCAAGATTATGATTACGATTACAGTTAGATGCAACAGATACCATTGCAGCCCAATACATACACCACAAGGCTACCATTTGTAACACTAGCTAGTCCTTGTCCTCACAGGTTTTGAATGAACAATTTACATCAAGAGGAATATCATTTGCCAAACATCAGTCATAATTTAAGTATTACAGAATAAAACCTACATGTATTACAGCTATACTTTTTATACTACTTAAAAGGCACCCAATTATACTAAATGAATTCTTATCTGCCATGGACTGGCAGGATGGTGACTGCCAATTTACAGCCGAGTGTGGGCGCAGGCTCAATGAGGCTATTTGGGTGTACTGACCTTGCAGCAGGCGAAAGCTTCACCCTCCCATTGGGGAATCTGCAAAATCACCAGCAGTTCATGGAGCCTGTGATACCCCAAATTCAGGCTTTCAAAATTGTCCTGAATTTTCAACTTATGGTACACATGGAGATCCACAGTAACTAAAACTTAGGAATCACCTGGGTAGAGACTTGAGTAAGACAAATTCTGCCAATGAGAAGTCCGGACATCTTGATCCAATGTTTATCTCACCCAACTAACTGAACAACTGATCTTTAAGTTAACTAGTTAAAAACGCAATCCAGTGGGGAAGCCTAGTCAAAATCGGGAGAACCAGAAGTCAGACTCTTTTGGGTTGGGAAGTTGAAACAGACGAGTCTTAAATTTAGACCTAGATGACATTAAAGAACTTAAACAATTTTTTAAACTCAGCTGTGCATTCCAAAGCATCAAACTAGCTACCAAGAATGCCCTAGACCCAAATACTGTCTTGACGTAAGGCATGTGTCCCTTTACTGAGTGAAATATTTGCCGGTGCATTTTAGCAGGACTAAATATTAAAATATAGCATCTGATACAAGAAGACAACAAGTTCTGAAGATTAAATTGGTTTAAGGTCATCCAACATAAAAAGAAATCATATATATATAGTCCATGAGATAGTTTGTAAGCGTTTTTGTTTTCAATATTTCAATATGCCTAGGATGTAGTCAGTATTATTAATTAGTAACGGTATTTTGTCGAGTAGTCCTTTGGCGATACCACTAGACCACGCCCTTTCCTGGCACCTCGGAATATTGTCTCAACGATATCGATGAATTCTTGTTCGTCTTCCATGGCCCAGTTGATTTTGTTGTTGTTACCTGTGCCCAAGTCAATCATGATGTGCTTGTTCCGGTAGAAAAACATTACAGTACAAGGATCGTACAGTTCGTACATTTTGTTAAAATCAGGCACTTCCGTGACATCAACGAGAAAAACCACAGCAAAGTTCTTTATTCTCTCAGCCACCTTGTAAAGTGTCTCATCCATAACCTAAGCACAAAATTCATGATATACAGCTACATTATTAAATCAGTTCTAGTCGTTTCTGAACATTTTTAGGATTCAAACAGTGTTTGAAATTGGTAGTTGCTGTCAAGATTTGTGCCAATGCAATGGTTGACCATTGAATATGCACACACTGTTTAGAAATGATTCTACTCAACACGTTTTTAACCAACCCATTTTACGTCTCACGTGTGCAGTGCTTTTGACAGATCCTTAAAGGCACTGTATCGTTTTGATACATAGATACACGCATACTTTCTTACTTGACCAAAACATTCTTTTCTGCTAGCTTTTCAAGAAGCAATGTTGATAGGAGTATATTACAAATGGTAACAAGTGTGTTGCCACAGCATCATTTGAGATGGTCAACAATAAAACAGCAGACTATCCGAACAGAAGTAAAAGTGAGCTGAAATCAAATGAAGAAGAAATGACTAACTATACTGAAAACTGAGTTTTTTATATTTTCATTTAAAACTGTCAAAGTTCTAATTTTAAATTTAGACATGCCCTTCTAGAAAACTCATACTTACCAAAACTACAGCACCAATTATATAATGGACTTACACAGAGAATTGGTTTGTCTAATGTATAAGAGAAAATCCTTAGTTGTACAATGAATAAAGAAACATCCTTAGCTGGACAATGTACAATGTAACAGTAATCAAATGACATGATGACTTCATTTTTTAAACTCAAGTGAATCAACAAAATCTAGAAAACACAAATACAATCAGAAAGCGAACTATCCAGAGTTGATGTGTCTGGAAAGTGACGTCATGGAATTTGTGACAGTAGAATTGCATGAAAACTTAATGTAATGCAAAGACTTAAATATAGAGCACAGTCATTGTTATGCCTACCATGCAAGTTGGATCCCAGTCATGGCCAAAGCGGATGATAACAACACGATCCTCTTCAGACAGAATAGCCTGATCAACTTGCCAACCGTTGCGAAGATGCTGCAGCATGTACGACATCTTCAGCACGATCTACAAGGATAAATAATAATCACATATTATGTGATTATTCACCTCACATCATTAATGTTGCAGAGCAGGGAACAGAATTTGAGAACTGGGTTCATCCCAATCTCCTGAAGATTCACCATGCTAAAACCCAGTCTCTACTTTTTAACTTATTGCAAAAAGTTTGGAGAAGCTAATTCCGAATTGCTTGGACTGTCACCCATAGTTTCACAACCGGTACCCATTTGTTGGGAGTTCTGGTAGCTTGCAGCATTCTAATTTCTCTCAGGGTCTGTGGTGGCCATATTGTTCATAAGTAGGGTGATCACACAAGCGTCTGTTTCTCGAGAATTATCCTCGACTCCTTATCTTTCTTGCCGCCCTAATTCAAAACACCATCCACTGAAGCTGTCTGCCTGCCCACATGCCCTTACCTTTGGGTCAGGGCTTGGAAGCAAACATGATCATACCTGTCTCAAATTCTGCTTTGAACTATGTGCTTATAAATAAACTGGTAGCTTCGGGTGAAGAGATTACCATTACAACAAATCACATGACTAAATACATTTAAGCCTCAATCTTGATATTACTGAATCATAAACGTAAACCTGAGATTTCTAAAGCGCCCAATGAAAACTAAGTTGTGGGAACTAGCTTATTCACATGTGCTCAGTCAAAACAAAATCAACAGACAAGAAGGGTCAGATTCGGTGGCTGCTCAAGATTCAAGAGCAGAGCAGGCAGACAGACAGCAGATGATGAACATGAATCCAACCAGCCTGGACTCAGCCTATCCACAATTTAGGTGCAATATTTGACCAAAACCTCACCTTTTCTGATCATATCACCCATCTTTCCACTCTTGCTTCTTGCCTATCCATGCCCTTTGCAGAATCCACCCTGCACTTGACTTCAAAACTGCATCTACCATTGCCACGTCCATAGTCCATGCAAAACTAGACTACCTCAATTCATTTTTCCTGAATATAATAAACACAACCCAGATAAACCATCTTCAAGCTATCCAAATTGCTCTTGCTCATTCTGTCACCAAAGCCCCAAAACACCATCACATCACTCCTGTTCTCAAATCACTTCACTGACCAAACAGACTATAAGTACTATCGGTTACCTAAAACACACTTCAATCCTCCCAACCCTCCTATCTTTGTCAGTTATTTACAATCCAACCACTTCGTGCATCCTGCTCCTCTTCTGCCCTAATATTTCTCCGCCCTCCCGTCACCTCATCCTTGAAATTCGGAAATCGTTCCACAGCCATCCCTCCTATATAAACTCCGTCTGCCTGCCTGCATGACTCTTGGATCTTGACCGGGAACCGAATCCTTGTTGCCTATCGATTTTGTTTTGCCTGAGCGCCTGTACAAAAGATGGTTCACACGACTTAGCTTTCGTTAGGCGCTGTAGAAATCTCGATTTTACGATTATGGTGAATGGTCAAGAATTGGAGGGGCAAGACAGATAAGGAGAAGAAAATACAGTATCATCAATAAATTTTGGTATGTAAAACTAACTAAAAAAGTAAAGTACCTATAAAACTAGCTAATAATTCAATTATAACTGCCTAACTTTTATACCGAATGAAGAATATACTAGAAGTTCTTGTTTAACTTCTTTAGAGTAGGAATTTATTGCAATTTATGTAGCGCTTCCACTTTTATTGCTTGATTTCGGCTCGACATTTCATCCGGTTGGGCCCATGGACATAAACTAGGGTAATTGCTGTCACCTAGAAAATCTTCTAGCAAATGACTTAAAGTGGATTGCATTCTGGCTTTTTTGGGAAGAGAAGGCCATCTCAAATGGGCAGCGGTGGTGAAGGATCTCACCACTTAAAGTAATTCAAAATTAGTAGGATCGAGGCCATGCTATCGCTATAAAAAACGTGTAATCTAATTCTAATACATTCATTCAGAACATTTATATAGCGCCCCTTAGTAATATACCCAACTGCGGCAGAAGAGAACAGTTTTTAACTGCTGGTGAAAAAAGGCAGGAAGGGTTCGCGTTAAGACTTTGAACTCTATTCTTTTAGTTTAATATTGTTGTTGTTTAATTTTGTTGTTCTAATATATGTGATGCATTTTATTCGCGGTCTAGGCACTGTTCAAGTCTTGCCGACTTGTGTACAGGTTTAGCAATTTTGATCCCTGATGAATTACGTAGACCTCGATTAGGATTACGAACGCCGGTATTTACGTCATTACTGAGTTATAGAATCTATTTAAAATACATATTCTGTGATGCCTGTTACGGGTTAGCTCGCCGTTCTGCAACTGAAAGTAAAAAGTAGAGAACGAGAAAAAGATGGCGGCGGCGACCAGTTCAGCTGAACGCGAAATGAACCTGTCTGCGTTACAACAGCGCGATCCGTACATCACAGGAATAGCTGACTCCGCTAGTCAGGTGGCAGTCTACTCATTCAATTCGAATCTAAACGAATGGGTGAGAACAGTTTCACTGTCGGTCGCGTTTACTACTAGTGTTAGCAGTATACAGCCTTCACCGTTAGGATTCTATACATGTAACACCTATATAATATTGTTGTTTTATGCCGTTTTATGACTCATCAAGGCTTATTGCGTAGATTTGAGTTGCGTTTCGAAAGTAGCTGTTGAACGAGTTTAAGCATAAGTAGTTTTTTACGAAATGGCTACCACTTAGATGTTTAGACAATTTCGTCCTACGTTTGTATGTGACACTAGCTTGTGGTAATTCTCGAGAAACGGCCGCTTGCAGTGGCCTTGTTAACAATTTGGTCACCCCAGAGTGCGATAAAAATTAGAGCGCTGCACGCTACCGGAAAACTCCCAAGAAATGAGTAATCAGTAAGGGATAGACTAACAATGTTTTTAAAATACTTTTATTGATGTCAATAAATGAAGGAATCGGAGTAACATAAAATACTGCTGCAGTATCAATAAATTAAGAAATTAGGTAAGCATAATTCAACACTCATGAATAGTTTTTGCGGTGCTGCACACGTTGTGAGAACCACTTATGGTTTACACACTTATTTACTGGGAGACTTTTGATAGGTGCAGTGCTCTCTTTCTCTCGCAATCTTGGATGGCCATATTGTTTATAAGTAGGTCAGCGGCAAGCGGCCATTTCTAGAGAATTACCCTAGCATGTGTGGTTATAAATATTGCTAGATGGTGTGTGTCTGCAGGCTTTTGTGGGCTACGTTTAAGTCTACTGTTAACGGATATTGCTGTCGAAAGCAATACTCAGGGTTGGTTGTTGTTGGCCAGTTATGGGATGCCTGCAATATTTATTGGATTATGAAACTGATACTGTTAGAACATTATGTGGTTGATGGTAACCCTGAAATCTCCTCTTATTTGAATTGTTGTTGTCTTAAATCCATTCCAAATTTGCATGAGTGATGACATTTCTTCATTCTTTCGCAATTCAGATGTCGTCAGATTTTAGTCTTACATCACTCTTTGAGTACATTATTATCACTCAAGTAGCAATGAAAAATATACCACTTTGAGAGTATTTTGTTTGCAGATTTTTTTTTGGAACCTGAAAGAAAAGGCCACAAATTAAGACAGAAATTTTAGTTTTGCATCAGCTGCTATTAAATTGTATCTTTTTTGTGTAGGAGAAAACAAATGTCGAAGGAACATTATTCGTTTATTCTAGGTGAGGATATGAATACTTTCACTTAAAACAATTGGAGATTTGTGCTAACTCAAAGTGCTTAATTGACTATTTAACAGTTTTTTATGATCCTTTATTGACTGCCAACTGTTCATTGCAGTGCAGCTGTGGCTGGACAAGTTGTTGTATTCAAAATTTACAGACATCTTCTAGATGTCTTAGTTCTAAAGGAAATCTTTTCTGCTACACAAGCCAATTGTTACTTAAATGAGTGCCAGAAGTAATATAACGTTGATTGCATAGGGAAATTTTTAAAGTGCCTCCTTACTTAGAGTAACAAGGGTGATGCATAGTTTTATTAGAATTAGAAACTTAGCTTTCTAATAGTCAATTTTAGTAGTATAGGGCTTCTTGGGTTCAAAATTCAGTAGATTGTTTAATAAAGACTGGAATATGTTTCACAATTTCTGTTTATGCGCTGGAGGCATCAAAAGTTTGGTAAAATATGGCTCAAGTAATTGAGTTCATTCTGAGCAGGTACTGGACTGCCCACCCATCAATTCATCATTAAACAATAAAACAGTCATCCAACGGCTGCATGTAAGTCATTGTATCTTAATTGTGAAGCTTCCTGAAAGACTGCACACAAACCAACTTTTTCAGTGGCCAGTGGTCGCATCCTGTGCCTGTTGCCTATGGTGTTCTGCAATGAAATATGCTGGGACCAGTTTTCTGCCTTCCGTACACAGCTTACACGATCACCATTGTCAGCCACCATAGTATATATGTCCATTCCTGTGCTGATGACACACAACTGTGTTGGCATGCAAATACCCCTTCTCGTGTGATATAGTCCACTTCCTTCCATTTGCATCATGTATTTGATGCAAATCAAGAGAGATGATTTCAAATTGTGTGAAGCTGAACGGAGTCAAGACCTTGTTTCTGAGTTCTGGTACGCCCGAACAGTTTCACAATCTTCCATGTAGCAAGACTGAACTTGATGGTTTGATCATAAAGCTGTCAGATGAGCTACACGTCTTGGAGTTCTACTTGATCATGAACTGACATTTTTGCTGCAGACAGCTAGTGACAAAAGCAATCAAACTGACTTTTGCACTGCAGTCAGTAAACTGTCTAGAAGCTGCTTCTACCATCTACACCAGCTTTATATTGTTCAGATACCCTTTAACAGCTTCCAGCATAATTTTTTGTTCCTGAGGGATTACACTTTCCTAAAGTAAAAGAAAATAATATTCACATAGAACTAATCCAAAATTAGTTAAGCAGTCACCTTACCCATGAGACCATGATATCTTTCAGCCCACTAATACATACAATAGCGCATTGTTTTCTTTTGACTCCTAGAGACTAAAGAAAATTGTTTTTCTATGTGCGACACTGATTGGCAACTATCAACTGCAACTGTGGGTTCACAGAGTACAGACAACTGTACATTATGAAGCTTCGGTCCGTCACTAATACAGCAATCTGCTTAAAATATTCAGTTTGCTTCTTTGGCCAGGTTTCGAGTTTGTACAATATGGCCTGGGTGCGACCCTTTAGGCAGGGGCCTAGGCTTCAAGACGCCTGCTGGTGGGCCTAGTATTTGTTGTGTACAGGTGAAGATGAAATATGTGATGTTTTGTTAAGGTATGTATCTTTTTTGGGGCTTATTTTGCCTCTCTCTTCTGTGAAACTTGACAATTTTTGTTGCTCTGTTGCAGATCTGCATATCCAACTAATGGTTTCATGATAATAAATAGGCTTCAGCTAAATGATCTGATCGAACCAATCAACAAGAATCTGGAATTCCAGCTGCAGGATCCATTTCTTCTTTACAGAAATGAAAAAGGTTGGCCTTTTCTTGTCCTTTGTCATTTTTGTGATGGACACTTATGTTGTTTTACCAGATGAAAAGTTTATTGTGTACCTCTCTTTATTCAGCAGTTACAGGCTTTCGAAAATGTGACAAAATTCTGTCTCTTGTGAATCGTAATACTCTGCCGGGTGCAAAGGTCACAAGTTTTGCAAGTTTTGCATCACTAGATGCTAAAATCATGCCTAAATCCCGCTAATAGTGGTCTACTCCCACAACATATTAAGAGTTTAAGAGATGATGTGGTGGGGACTTCAAATCTTGGCTAATTTGACGTGGAATGACCAAAAGGTCAAAACAAGAAAAGGTTTATGGATGCACTTTACATCTGTTAAAAAAATGGCATTTTGTCAGGTTTGATAGTTCAAAAAATCAGTTTTGTTAAGGCACTATGCGAAAACTTTAGATGACAGAGTTTTGAGATTTTTACTAATTTATTTTTGGACCAGTAGCTCTACAAAATCAGAATTTTCGTCACTAATGTTGAAGTACTCTCCATATCTGTTTGAAGGTTGTTGGGCTAAAAGCATGAAATGTTCAAAATCACAATGCAGTCCAAATATAGCAGAAAAGACTTTAAAATCAGCAGAAAGTACTTGAAAACCTTTTTTTCTCGTTCCATCTTGCTCCCGAGATTCTTTCTATTTTGTAATTTATTGTGAAACATTCCTTTTTTCTGTCAAGAATGTCTTATTTCACTGGGGTTAACTTAGAAAAGTTTCAATTTTTCACGCTTGCCACAGTGTGGACTCATTATCGCAAAGTCGTAGGGGCACACACCTTTGAAACCGTGTGTAAAGCATTTCACGCGTTAGACGGGACCATGTTGAAATATATCGCCTCTCGTACTCCGTCGCCCACACTCCCCTATCCCACACTGTTCCCTCCAGCCAAGCTCCTCTTTGCACGGCAGGCAGGTCTGTACTCGGCTGGCCGCCCAACCAGCCAACCTCTCTGCCATACCTGCCTTGTTCTGCCGATTCCCCCTCCTAATCGTTTAAAACCGGTTCCAGCCAGACTTCTTTGTCCATTCCTCCTGCCCTAATTAGCTCCCTCCCACGGCTGAGTCACATGCCTATTTATTTAGAAGACACCCTCCCGCTTGTACGACTAATGCCAACTTCGGGAATGAATGGAATGTTACAGCTGCCAGAGTACGTCTTCACTGTTTTAATTAGCCTTATTCCCGGTAGTAAAATGCGTTAACAGATACTGCGTGTTAAGTCAATAGCTTTGGGGGACACACAACCACTTTGCGTTATGCGGAATCGCGGGTAAACCGGGAGCGCATTAACGAGTTCACAATGTATTTAGTTTTTTTTGCATTTAGAAATATCTCTTGTGAAATAGTTGCACAGTAATAAGAACACACCTGTACTGCCTGTTCGCAGTTTATGATCTCAGAACGTAGTTTTTAAGAGTTTACTAATCTGACAAACTTCTTGGAAACAAATAAATTGTCACAGCTGAATTTAGTTACTGTTATATTGTCAAGACAACAGTTATTAGTGTCAGACCTGTTTAGACAGTTTACAGCATGAGGCTTTGTTATTACCAGTACAGTAGTCTAGTGGTTAGTATGCTAGACTGTAAATTGATAGGTTGGGGGTTTAAATCCCCAAGGGCAGAAATTTGTTTCAATATTTTGGCTTCAGGCCTCATTTGTGTCCCGTAGCCAGTTTGGCTGTAATGAGTTTAGCAAAGGATTTGTTTCAAATTGGGACTTACAATTTATAAAACATCGAACTGTGACTTGCCCTCAATTTTGGAACTCCCTTCCTGTCTGTTCGTTCTGCTCAGTCACTTGTGTCATTTCGTTCTCAACTTAAAACTTCCCTTTTTCAAATTGCTTGTCCACAGTAGGCTACCTCCATGTCTTGTGGATGTTGACCTGATTGCGGCTTGGCTTTGATGCACCATCGGTTGATGCCTTTCCCAGGTTGCTTTGGATGAATGGATATGTATATATATATGTATATTGCTTTCTGTTGAATTTCAGCTGCCATTTATGGCATTTGGTTTTATGATCGTGATGAATGTGCTCGCATTGGCCAGCTGATGAATAGGTGAGACAAAAAGCACTGTGCTAGCTTAGAAACTTGGTTTGATTAGAAACTCTTATTTTATATAAATTTGCATGTTTGTGATTCATGATTGGCTGGTGTTTTGTTTTATAGATATAAAAATAAAACAATAAAATGCTGACAGTAGTAAATAATATTAATAATGGAATACAATAACTAGGGCTGTACCGAATAGGTGATTATGACTATTCGGCCAAATACGAATAATTGGACCAACTATTCGGCCGAATACGAATACGAATAGTAACAATTGACCTGCTCAAGCCTTAAAGGCTGAATGTTAACATTCAGTCACTGTGCACAAAGAATGAGATACTGACACTGCGATACTGCGGTCCAGGCAGTAGGCAACGCCTGGCTGCAACCACAGCATATATTATTTTAATGAGAGAGTCACTTCAGTCCACTCGCTATAGCAGCCGCATATGCAGAAATGGATGTCACATGACCACTATTCGTATTCGGTCCAACCGCTACTATTCGGCCGAATACCGAATAGCTTTTTGGCCCACTATTCGGCCCCAAAGCGAATACGAAGTGAATGTTCGGTACAGCACTAACAGTAACGGTAATAAATAATTATAATAATGAAACAGTAATAATAATATCTCACATGTAAAATTCGGCTGGGCCCATAGGGGAACAGGCTGCCATACATAAATCTTAACAAACTCATGGTTGCTATCTACACCTTTTTCTGCCCATTGCCTTCAAAATACTGGCCCAATTAACTCTGCTGGGGTCAGATTCATCCACGAGGTTGGTTATCACTTCATCCCTGAAAAGTCACATGAGATCAATTTCATTTTTTGATTTGCTTTTTTACCAACTTTCCATCTGTTTGTAGCACTACATTAATACAGCTGTTCAGTAGACATTCGTCAAGTAGCTTAACACCTAATTGTTTTGACCGGCTTTTGTTGCCTGCTCAGATGATGGACATATGGCATGTTAACAGATACATTAGTTACTTACTTACAGTGCACTAGCATTTCGAGGTATGTTTTTAGATGTTGCAGGGGAAGAAGTGTGATTTTCCAGGTACCCATTAACAGTGCTTAGCTAATTTCTTGTTCGACATGGATTACATTTAATACCTTATGTAAAAAAATAATATAAGGTATGAGGTTGTAAATTGATCTGCATTTTAGCTAAATTTACATTCCAAAGAAGTAAGTTCTCAAGAGGCTGAAGGCTAAGGTATAGCTGAGAAAAGCAAACGACTGTATATGTTTACAGCTTAGTTCAAGTTGCAGTTGAAACACAGCAGAAGGAAACTGCAAGCGGTCGACAGCGAAGAGCTTCAGAAAGTGACACAACAAGCGATGCTCGTTCGAGTGAATCTGGCAAAGGAATTGCTGCCGTGCAAAAGAATGTTGATATTCTACAGATGCTGTCAAAGGCACAAGATGAGTACGATAAGGCAAGTAAAGCACTGTTTTCTTTTGAAATCAGTTTCTTGAGTTTGTTTCTGGCATTCTAGCTGAATGAAGTTTGAATTTCTTGGAGATCACAGAGACAATTCTTTTTCAGGGCATGATTTTAATATCCTGACAGAGTTTCAGAATGATGGGCAGAATACCAATTTAGTAAAAGTATAGGAATAGGTGACTTTGGTAATTATTTTGTGAAATAAAGTAAGACCATTATAAACTTTTTCATGTTGTGTAACTTGTAATTCATATACAAATTCTAGAAATATTGAAGAATCAGTGTAGCTAGGAATTGGATTGGGTGAGTTTTAACAACCAATGTCTGCTTTTCTGTCTAGTCCAAAGGTCAGACTCTTCGTAAATCCAGTACACCAACTGTCACAACTAATGGCAACTGTGCAGCTGGAGTTGGAGCATGCGGTGCCAGTCCTATAGCAAAGGTAAGTGATGCTCTGGCAAGTTAGTTAATTAGTTAGTTAGTTTGTTATTCAGACACTTGATTTTGTGCCATCTAAGTATGTCATAAAAGCGCAGCCTATGCTAGCCTAAATGAGGTAAAGTGTCTACGAACAAAATATTCGTCATTAAGCAAACACTGCTGAGGTAAGTAGAAGAGTCATCACTGGAAAGCCCGTGCACACGGGAAGAGCCCAAACGATGGAGTTCCAGTTAACAGTTGACAATGTTCAGAGTTTCTGGACTAAGTTGTGTTGAAAATGATGATTGATGATGGGTGATGATGTCTGTGGTACACAATAATGCCACCATCTAGGAGTCCCTTGTAGATGGTGGAAGATGGCACATCCAGAATCTCGTGTACAAGATGGTATTCGCTGCCGTTAGCAGAACGTACCGCTCGGAGGTTGATGGTCGACACCATTCTGAAGGCTTTGTCCTTCCATCACCGAATCCAAGGTTTCCCTGTCACTGACAGCATAAATAGGTCTGCAGGACTGAGGCTCGACTGTCTGGCTGAGAAGCCTTGCACCTCTTGAAAAGTGACCTTCTGCCATTACAGCAAGGCTTCGATGACATATGACTGAATAACATCATAAAAAACAGTCATATGCAAAATCAAAAGATTAATTTGAAATGCCATATTGGTAACAGTAGTAGTCCAGACATGTAAGAAATGTTGAGCAAACTCCGTGTTGAGATGAACAATTTGCCGAAGTGAGTTGGCCAACATGCAGCAACGTGGCCGCAGATCTGTGCAGTCTACCTGTCCGATTCTGGCGATTCTGTGTCATTTCATAAATTTTTTCTTTGTAGTTTATGGCATCTCTCATAACACTTTGTAATATGGTAATTATTTTGAAGTTGGAAGCATTATCTCAGGTGCTGTCTCAGTACATCTTAGAACTTGTTTTTAACAGAGAGTTATTAGTTGTTGTTATGAAAGATGTTTTCAGAGAGTTATTAGTTGTTGTTATGAAAGATGTTTTCATTAACACTCGCAGTTCGCTGTGTAAATATCCAGATACATGCATACTACCAATGACGATTGTCAAGCTTAAATATCTGCTCTGATGGAATATGGTTAACTATACTGTTACTGCTTTACAGTTACTGAGTGTTTATTTAAGACAGTTGTCTGATTACAGCAAGTCAAAGTTAGTACCAGTACAAAGTGTGCGGAGCCAAATTCGGCGATGCTTGACAGCGTGAATTCAGCCGGTGGTGCTAAGTCTGTTAAGGTTCTGCGACCAACAGCAGTGAAACCAACTCCACTGCAAATGGACCCATCGAAACAAGGTTAATCATAAGTGGTTTCTAAATACTTGCAATCAGATATGTTGAAAGGTTACTTTGTAAATGTATGACCTAAGACTTTCTTGAATTGCCTATGTACAGTAAGGTTTAGCCCATCTACCGGCTGTGGTTCTTAGGTGCCGGTTCCAGGTCGTAACATCCATAAACTTGTCTTAGCTCTGTGAAATTCAGCTACTTGTCTGATTTGATCCCTGTATGCTCCTCCTCTCCTGGGTTGTTATGTTTGGCAGTAGACAGGATCCTCTGCTCTCAATTTTATTTCCAAAATGCTGGAAAAAGTAGTTGCTAATCACCCGAGCTGTCACATCTCATTCTACAACCTGTACCTTCCAACTAATATGCCTCCTGCAAATACCATTCCACTGAAACTGTGCTATTTACCATTTCGCAATCACACAAAAAGCTCCATGGATGAAGGAAAAGTAACTGTTCTCATTCTCCTTGACCTGTCTGTCACTTTTGATACTGTTGATATGGCATACTTCTTCACTGCCTTTAACATTGATTTGGTCTTTCTGATCCTGCTCTCCTTTGTTTTGCGTTTTACCTGCACCCTCATACTCAGTCAGTTCGTATCAACTAACTTCGGTGCCTGGTGTCTTGAATTGTGGCGTTCCGCAAGGTTCTCTGCTGGGTGTGCTTCTGTTTATATTATATGTGATTCCAGTCTGTACGCTACTTACTAATAGCTCTTTCAACTACCATTTGTACGCTGATGATACCCAGCTATTTCTCTTCATTTGACAGTTGCACGTCTAATCCTGCTCCCTATTACTTGCTTCAGTCTTTGGCAGTGTTCAGTCTTGGATGGCTAGTAATAAACTTTTTCTGAGTCCTTCAAAACTGAATTCCTTCTTCTAGGTGCTAGCCAACAACTCTGAAAATTTGATTGCCTTACGTCTATTCTGAATATTTGGATGGCTTGCTTGTCAATCGTACGGAATGCACACGAAGCCTAGGTATATTTGACTCCACTGTGTCATTTTCTAATCATGTTGGTGCCATTTGCAAATCAGCTCAATTTCACAAGCAGGTTATTTCTAGAATCAGATATCTTTTGGGTTCTAGAGCATTCTTGATTGCTGGTTCAGGGCTTTGGGATTCGCTGCCAAGTTCAATTTGTTCTGTCAGTTCTTTGATGTCATTCAGGTCAAAGCTTAATATGCATTTGTTTCAACTTGCTTACTCATGGCAGCCTAACTTCTGGTTCTCTGACCTGTTGGAATTCAACCCGTTCTCCAATGGATGATAATTTTGATTGTGATTTCACTTGAAGCAGCCATCGATTGATACCTTGGGCATTATGGCAATGGCACTGTATAAGTCATTTGACTAGATTAGATTAGTTCTTGCAATCAAATCATTTGTGACAAATTTATGACTGCTGTTATAATGCTTAGATTTATTCCAAAATATAATAAACAAGGCAGCCACAAGGTTCTTGAGGATGATAACTTGAAGCTAGGATTTCACCTGATTGAAACTTGTGCATATCTGGAGAAGCTGTTATCGTGTTTGAGCTTGGCTGTTCACTCCTTAGCCAAGAGAGAGAATTGCAGTGTTATTGTAGATATGTATGTATCTGAGTATTTATATAAGGCTTTGCAAAACCAATCAAATCAGTCATGTTATTTGCATACACCTCTGCAATACAGGCCAGGAATGGCTTTTATTTAGATCTGGACTAAAGGTGCATGTGACAGCCAAATGACAAATATGTCAGCATATATGAGCACTGATGGCCTTACCTATGCAGATAATGTCAAAGGTTGCTCTGGGGTTCGAGTCTTTTATTGCATTTATTTGTACATACAAGATGAGTGAGAAAGAAGTTGATTGAGTAGAAAACCTTACACGTTAAAATGTTAGGGGTGGTATGCTGCTGCCATGGAGTGCCATTAACAGCCCGATGTCCATCGTCTGTGGAAACTTCGGCTCTAAAAGCAAGGCTACAAATGCATTCATAATTGATGTGTTGTTTGTGCTGGTTTTTTCAGGTGCATGTCCTGACCCAAGCATCACTCCAAACACACAGATCAGTCTCGAGGCTTTGTTTAAAAGAGCAGTTCAGCAGCAAGATGGAAATCTACAGCCGAATGCTTACAGGTATGGCTCTGTCTTCACAGCAACAGTGGATGATTTTGAGTAAGATGAATTTTCTGCACACTGATTAAATTGATTAAAATAATTTCTGTGTTAAGTTCAGTTGTTTAAAGAAATGAAATTCACATAATCTTATATTGCATTATGTGTTTATTAATTAAGGTGGTCCTCAAAGTATTGGCAAAATAAAATTTTGCAATATACAGCGTGGTACTCCCTAATTCTTTTCAGTGTAATATATGAATGATTCCTGTTAAGTTTGATTAAAATTAGATGCTATTCAAAAGGTTGCTTCATGTTAAAATAGTTGCTTTTTATGTGCGAAATTCACTCCTGGAGGAGAATCTGTCAACAGACTGTGCTGAGGTCAGGATATGAAATTGATCAGGTTCTTGGTGTCCAAAGTTGAAGCACAGCACTGGAGAAGCAACAAGCTAGGCTGTTATGAGTGTATTCGAGGGCTGGGGGTTTAGATCATGGTGAATCTGGTGTGTTTTGATACAACAGTATCAAATACAGATTTTTTAGCTGGTGCTTGTTCTCTGGTTGAGAAGAAGCTCAGCAAAGATCGAAAGATCTGCTGCTTCTGGCATGATGACATCATGTGAAGTTGTGATGCAAGATGTCTTTAGAAACTGCTGTGGATTGTTAGGTGGTCCAGAAATTGGTCTTTTCAAGTATTTCTGTGACAGTTGGGCACACACTGACAAGGAGTGCTTTGAGACGGCATTTAAGGATGAGACATATGCTGATACATGACAAATAAGAACACTTTATGATTTGATGCAACTGAATTTGTAAAAACACATTCCAGTCCCAACAGTCAGACTCGTGATGACTATCGTGAGTTATTTGAACTTGTCATAATCTTTCTTGGCGATATTCCACGACATGATGTCCAAGTGATGGTACCTCATAAGATGCATCAGACCAGCTAGATGGTGTACTCTATCGTAATGGTGACATTTCTTTAGCTGGCATTGTTAAGGCTGTTAAACAGGCATAGTGGTACTTTAGTGAAGAAATGGTTGTCTTGGGTTTCTGTGATGTCGCCGTTAAGAGTGCCACAAAGGGAAAGATGGTTGAGGCATTAAAAGTTCAGGGATTCATTGAGCCACCAGAGCGAATTAAAGTGAAGCTGAGCCGCAATGAGAGCAAGCAACTACATGATTTTATGTCAGCCAACACTCAATTTTTTTGTAACTAAACTTGATTTGCCCAGCAAGTTCTTGACAGAATTCGGCCCAGATTACTGGGAAGGAGATGACGATTTCCAGCAAGCCAAACAATTTGCAGCAAGTCTCAAGTTGTGAATGACGCAGCCGAGCAAGAGATGAAACACATTCGGGAATTTAGTTTATTGATTAAGAAAAATGATCAAAAACAGTACCTGTTGCAGGTTGTTTCAGAGCTAAGTTCCCTGCAGCAAAGAAGTCATTGTTACTTGATCAAGTTCGACAGTAACAAACTGTCTAGAATATTGTGTGTTGGACATGTGTTTGACGTACAAGTTCAAATATTATAAATGCACTCACACTATTTGACTGTGTTGAAGAGTTTATCAGTTCAGTTTCTGATTTAAATGGTCAGTGTCAATCTGAACTGTGTCATTGTATTCTGGTTTGGCTTCGGTAACTCCATGCTATATTACGTGCGAATAGCAAAAAGACAGCTATCCTGCGCAACCTTTAAATATCAACCAATCAAGCCAAAATTTGGAATTTTTATTTAATTATGTATTGTAACACATTGAGAGGGTACCATGAAAGAAACGAAAACTTTTAATTTTGAGGACACCCCATTGTATATGAACATTTGTACAGTGCTTTCTCAGAAAAGCTTCTCAGGAGGAAAACTGAGGTTTAAGAAAAAGACCATTGTACCAGAAATCAGGGATGATGCTTGCATGGCTGGCTCTTGGAGATACAGAAACTGACCAATGAAATCCAATTCAGAATTGACAGTTGACACCACAGGATTTTGCAAAATGTCTTTTTAAGGAGCGCTGGTGTATATTCCACTGGTGATTTGTTATCAGTGCCTTGAATTCTCCCATACAGGTGCATTTTAGATATATTTGCAGAATTTTGGTAATGGTCTGAATAGCATCTGTTTTGGTTCCTGTAATAATGTCTTTGAAGTGAATTCTTTCAGACATCAACAGACAGCTGTTCAGATGGTGCCTAGTGTGGCACAACTCATGTCAACCCAGACTGGAACAACAACAGTAGAGGAACTGGAACGCCAGCACCACAGCAACACCCGTCGCACCGAGCTGTCAAGGCCTTTAGCTGCCGAAGCCGGTTCTGCTGCCATGGCTAATGGACCTGCAAATGCTGTAATGGGCTTCTGTATCTCGACATCTATGGCCGGTGAACCAGAAAGTCCCAACACGATGTTACGACGTACGCTGAACCTAGGTCCCTCATCAAGAGAAGGACTTCTTCAGGGTTCTCCACGCCAGGCAGCTGTTGCTCAGAACTGCTCCGAGGGATTTGCCCTGCGAAACTCTGCCACCGATGCATCAAGGCGCAGTGAAGGCACTGAAAGAAAGGCTAGCAGCGATGCAGAGGCTGTAGTTAACCAGAACCGAACTAGTGCAGCAGGCGTGTCTCAGATGATGAGCTTGCCATCGCCTCTCTGTATGCCAAATTTGCCATCCACTCTTGCAGCACCATCATCCATTCCTTCAGCATCGACTCTTTTTGGTCAGGTTGGGCCAAATTCAGCTCGGCTTGGCACAAATAACTTTAAAGTTATTGGTCAGTCCTCGGGAGTTTCTTCGCTTGGTGGTATTGGTTGGTCGAACAGTCCTCAAAGTGATGTTCTAGCTCCACCAGAGACTTTTCAGACGGCTGCACTGAAGGTACCATCATTACTACATTCATTTATAGTTTCTTAATGTTGTTGAGAATTATCTGGCAGTGACGTTAAGTCTTTTGTTCAGTTACAGTACTGTTACTGTCGTACCTTAGTACCTTTTACTTGGTGGTTATCCTCGTATGAGAATGTGTTGATGTATAACATTCAGCTGAAGGTTAGATTTGTGGATTTCCCAGTTACTGCTAGTCTCTTGCTTATTTTATATTGACATGTTTTTTTGTGTTGTGACTTAGAATGATGGTGCCAACATTCTCCTGTCTCCGATGGTGTTCCAGGCATCTGCTGGGTTGTCTGCATTGAATCAAGTCAGACTACCAGGTAGGACCCGTCTGCTGTACATTAGTCTCAAAGTGAGGAGCATGTCAATACATTTCCTGTTACCTTTTAGTAGCAACTATTTAGCAACAAAACTAGTTCATTTGATGTGTTTTGACATGGAAATGATTTCTGGAAAATACTGCTTATAGATTTGTTACTATTGGTCCATAAGCCAAGTGTGTCCAAGTTTGTGGAATAAGAGAATCATTTAAACTTGGCTACACTGCTGATGGTGGACAGAATCTCAGAAATGGAAGAAGCATGGATGATATGGGAAAATAACCTAGTTTAAACTTCATCATGGCTGTCATCATCCAGTTAGCACAGTCTCGCATAACTTTTGGTGGCATGGAGGGGAGGCACTTGTCAATATCTCTTTAGGCTTTTGAACTGTCAGGTACAAAGCTGGAAGTCATGGACACAGTGCCAGTGTGTCACGAGACATGATGTTCACCCCCAGACAAATTCTGCTGCTTTGTGACAGAGGTTACTTTGCTTGAGTAGCTTGCCCAGGGTCAGTATATGAATTCCATTGAACAGATTTGAACCGCAGCAAAACTATTATGCTGCTGTATGGAAGTTTGAAATTGGGACCAACCAAACCAAGTCTGTATTGAGCTGATCTGGTACACAGGACAGAATCACATTCAACATATGTTTTTCATTTGCTTGGATAAGGTCATTTTCTGATCCAAGGTCACAACAAGGTCATGTCGAAAAGCAGAGAAAGAGGAACTAGGGAAATGTTTGAATATACCTGTGCAAACAAGCTAAATAAGCCAAGTGTTGCTGGATGACATTCAGGTAAAGTTTGTTTTAGATTACAGAATTAATGTGCAAGGATTCATATGTTAATTTTTGTCAGAACCCCTGCTGTCAGACTTACAAAGTGGTACAAGAGGTCGGAGTCCAAGCAGTACATGTGGGGAACCAGTGGCTCTGCCCGTCAGTCCACTGACACGAGATCAGCTCCAGCAAGCTCTTATTCACCTTCTTAAGGTTAGAACTTGTTTGTCATTTAATTTGAACAAAGTAAGCCATTCAAGACAGACAGTAATGAAATTGTTTGAGGTCCACTGGAACTGATGTGTTATTCTTGGGAGATCGATTTAAACTAATTGGTAGAGAGAGGTTGCGTCTTTTACGAACAAATCATTAGTGGGACATGGGGAACACTCCTTTTCTTCTAAGACGTGAATGGGCAAGAGACTTAGCCAAAGAATAACATGTAGATATGCATGTACATGTATGTGACACACTCCCTTAATTTTTACTGGACCTGCCAGGTTTCAGCTTCCCCTGCATAGAGTACCAAAGAGGGCCCACGTGTCGGAATGATGCTGAAGACCTCTGTGTTCCAGGGAAACGTGGTGACCCATGGCCAGTAGGTCAGAGTCCAGCATTGTGGAGTTCGGTCATATACTCTGCAAGTCCATCTTGTGACCCCATATGGGAATTATCCTGGTTTAAAGCGGAGGACTTCTGTAGATTATGTAAATACAAATCACATAGAATGGAACACATGCATGTTTAATTATAATGCTGTACACAGTACAATTAGGCAGTTGACTCTCCTATGCGTACAAATCAGTCTGCTAATTCTACAGAAAATATACTATACTTGGCTTAAGGCCGGCCTCTCAGGAACGGAAAACTGCAGCTCAGGCATTACGAAGCAGTGCTGTAGAAATGATTAGATTAGATTACGAAGTGGAGTAATTATTTCAGATTAAATATCTCCATTGTCATCTAATCCTTAGATTTGTTTATTGGGTTTTAAACACAGAAAACTTGTTCATACTCTAGATGGTGTTTCTTTTAACTGTTTCTCCATCTTTGTGTTGTAGAATGATTCTAGCTTCCTTGGTGCTATTCACGAGGCCTACATTGCCAGCCTGAACCAAGAACTTGGTAGCAAAACAACTCGACCATAGTAGGCCTCAATGGAATAGCATTTGAGATGAAATTTTATGCCTCTGCATGATAAAATTATTTCGATGCTTGTCAAACATGACGGCTGTAACTGCAAATGGTAGCTGCCCGCAGTGACTTTGATTGGAAACTTTGACATGATGGTTTCGCAGCTTGTGGTCGAAGTTTGCTAGTTTTTATTTTCTTTTGCTTTGTGCAAACAGTTAGAAGATGATAACAAAAAGTGATGACATTTAGGCAAACTACATGCATTTTATTGATGGTTTTTCCAATGGGCTGTAACTGAAAACATTGAGTGGATATTTCTGTTTGTTTTTATATTTAGGAACTGAAGTGCGAAAGACAATTTTTGCCATGATCTACTTTTCTTGTGTTTCCATGTGGTATTGATGATATGCCATGTGGTAGCATCTTCTGTGGTGCAGACCATTCTGCCATGAAGGCACTTGACAGTTGCAGTTATGTTATTTGCTATTTGCTGCATTTGTGACATGGTGGCCTCATTTTAAGGATTGTATATTTCAAATGCTGAGGTCAAGATGGTAGGTTCCTGAACTTCAGAAGACCAGTTTCCTTGCATAATTTTGTAAGCTGGACCAGATGAAATTATTTACAGCATTTGTGAATTTCCCTTTATAAATAGTTACTCGCTGTGTGGCAGCATCTACTGATGTCAGTTTTTATAATGCTGAATCAGTTTTACATAGAATGCTTCATGTGCAGAGAAAAACTGTAATTAGAAGTTTCTGTAGCACCAATGTCTAATACACAAGGTATCCACCGATGGCACACCAAAATCAAGCGAGTCAGGTCAATATCAGTAAGTCAGTCCAGCAAAATAGAGGGAGCCTATGTGGAATAAACCAACTGAAAAAGGTGTCTTTAGTTACTACTGAAATGACATTACTACTGAAATGACATGAAAGAGTGCGAGCAGAACAGCAGATGTAGGAAGAGAGTTCCAAAATTTAGATCCGGTAAAAAAAAAGCTCATCCACCAAGAATAGTTTAGTTTTTGGGACAAATGGAAACGATCAGATGACCAGATTGAATAACAGAACTGGGGATTTGGCCAGTTTAATGTTTTGTCAGCTGTAAGCCCCAATATGAAACAAGTTTTTTGCTGAAATGAAAGCTAATGCAAAGATTTAGGAACAGAGGTTATATACTCCTGTTTGGACGTATCAGTTATGGCTATAGGCAGAGAGAAATGAACACTGGAGTTTCTGCATATTCAACCAGTAAGAAGTGAGTTAGAGTAATCAAAGCGACTGAAGACCAATGCACTAGCCAGAGATATGCTTCAGAACATGGGGCCATAACACCTAATTCTTGGTGATGCAGAACTTTCAGCAATTAAATGCTCACAAAGAAAATTATGTAGTAGCCAATAAATGATCGAAACGAAAAAGCACCATCAGGAACCAAGTTCAAACAACAGACTAGAGGACAGAGCATTGGATATGTGAATTCAACAACAGACCTGTTGCTGCCAGATCTGGCACAGAGTAATAACCCAGAACAATATACAATATTACAGACACAAGCACCATAATGGGACAGTCATAATCAGAGCCACAAAATTTAAAAAAAAACAAGGTAAAACCGAGCACAGCAAGTAAGAGAAAAGGGGTGACTTAAATGAGAAAACAGTTTCTTCAGTTCATGGGCAACTCATGAATGCAAATAAAACAATGCCAGACGTGTTGGTATGGGATGAAACTATAAATTAAAAGCTGTAGGGAAACCTGCTGTGTCCATACAGCTCACAACGTACCAAAAACAGGTCCCAATGCCCACAGTAAGAACAGGTGCAAATCAGTACAAACAAGAAAGAAATAATTAAACACTTTGTCTGGTTGGCCACTACTCGGGCAGCACAATTGAGGACCAACTGTATCTGACTTATTCTGAACACTGGAGGTCCTGCTAGAATGGAGTTTCAACAGTCAATTTGAGTGATGCAGTTAGGGAAGACGGGATATAATGAATGGGAAAATTTAATTTTCATGCAGAAATGCTCTGAACCAAACAAACTGCACCCAAAAAATCAGAAGATCAGATCTCTATATGTGACATGAATAACCGTTTGCTAGCGTTTTTAAATGTCTTTGATGATTTTCCATTAATCGTTCGTTATCTGGAAGCTTTAAATCCTTGTCTGTCTAAACTCAAACTAAACTTCTGACTAAATTTTGTTTGCTGTTACACTGGAATGAACAAGATAATGTATTTAAATGCATCATTTAATCTTATTCACATGACATGAAATGTCTAAACAAATAAACTGTCAAGTTGAAACCTACTATCCAGAAGCTTGTCTGTTGGGCACCCACATAATCAAGCCATGTTTATTAGCACCACAGTTGAAAGTACTAGATTAGATTGGGCATCAAGTTCTGCTAAATGCTCCACTTTCCCTGCACACAATCTGTCAAAGCAAACTGTAACAATCACTGTGCATGGATTTTAAATGCTACTTAATTATTAAAAGAAACATTAAAAGATTGTAAGATATTAAAACAGTAGTTAGTACTGGCTTAATAATTTCATTCACAGTGTTAATCTTACATAATTAGCTGCTCTTTCAAAATTTGGCATTTTGGTTCATGCAACTGTTAACTTTCTTTACAGCATGGTAGGTAGTTTAGCTGTTACCGGCAACTGGTAATTAAACATGCTTAAGTACCATCAGTTTAAAGTCACTGATTAGCAGCAGAAGACAAAGTCAAAAACAATTAAAGAATGACAAATCTGTCTAGTTCATATGTCATGACATCAAAAACAAGATGTCATGACATCAAAAACAAGTTTTTTATTTCACAATTTCTAAACTTAAATACCTACTCTCGTTTAGTCCACTTTAAAAACTTAATACCATGTTAGTCAAATTAAAAAACATGATCAGTGCACAACCTCTTTCTTTACAAGTGTGTATTTGGAAAATTTGACACATTTGTCCGACATCTGCAATCTACTGGATGCTTACATAAACACTGAACCAATGTATATACTCACAAACTATAGTCCTTTTTATAAACAGTGTGAAAACGTTTTTGGTATCATGGAATGTTGATGCATGATTCTACGATTGTAATGAAATGTAAAAATGTAAATCTCCAAAGTTTCTAAGCATTCACATAAAAGTCTTGTCAGGGAGACCAGCACTATACCAAATAGTCTGCAAGAGCCAGGTCGTTTGGCGAGTTTTGGTGCCAGGAAAGAATGGGGAGGGTCAAGTCGCGGAGACAGTACAGTGCTACGGTGGAAATCGTTGATGATAGTGGTCATGAGATGGTCCAGAAAGTGGCACAAGAGCAGGCAAACGGAGGAGTGCTTGTATTGTCAGGCGAGCAAGAGGGACACACGAACTGGAGGTCATTAGGGAGTTTGTTCCAAAGGGCTGGTGTTGTTGCATACATTAAGGAGCAGTTGAACAATTTGAGAGAAAAGGATAATGCATTAAAATCAGTAAACTTTCAGTTAAAAGTATGTTGCACTAAAATGCTGTTACAGGGCAACTTCATAACAGTTAATTATAAAACAGGCAGCTAATTCAATCATTTAATTAACTTGATGACTGGATTAATTATAGACTGCCTTGGGCAAGGAACAGCTGTCAGTTGAGTTTCACATGGCTTAATTAACATTAAAACTAAACTTTTAAATACTATTTTACTAACATTTGACTTTGTGCATCGCAAAGCAATCCTATGATATGACATGTTAATTAAAACACTGCCCTGCTGCAACACTACTACACTCTAACCACTTTCTGATATTTGCACACAACACTTGCTGGGTACTTCGCTCCTTCATCAACACTAGATTCTTATATCTGAACCACTTTCTGATGTTTGTCTACGACGAATACTGGTACGTGGCCTCCTTGAACACTAAATTCTTAATTCCCTAAAGCAATAAACACGTAAACCCATGCATTTTACAAGACCCGTTTGGTGTCAAAATCAGTGTAAACGATGACCAGCACCCAACCTTAATACACACACACATATATATATACACATTAGAGGCATACCGAATATTCTCCAACTGCAGTAATTGTTGTTATTGTAGTTGCCAAATAATTCTTTTAACTACTTTTAATGGAACTGCAGTTTACGCTTCAAGGTACATAGAGTTGTTTTGTACTTCCAGCTGGCAGTACGAGTTAATATTTATATTTAATTTAAAAGCCAAACATAACAAAAAAATATATGCATACATCTAAGTTATTTTAAAATGTTGCCATGATGAATCACAGATAATTTTAAAGAAACAACACAAAAACATTCTGAACAAAACGTAAAGGAACTTTTACCTTCAGGCAAAAAGCCAAGCAGTAGAAAACTAACTTGTGATGTAACGTACAAGGATCTGATGCGTCATTTATAACACTACCCAAGAAAACATTTTTGCTTAAATTTAAATTTAATCATTTATATCCTGCTATACCCTAAGCACTGCCATTCGGTACAGCCCTAATAACATATATATATATTTAATATGGATTTGTACAACACATTGAGATATGCATATACAAACGTGTATTGTGTAAGGCATACATGTGTTAACAGTTTCTGGTTGTGGGGAATGAGCAGGTGCCACATAGCTCTTGCTCAACATACACAGTCCATCATGGTCAGTGGTCATCATGTTGCACTTTGACAACATTAGAATAAGCGTTTCTCATAGCTACAAAGGACAAAACACAAATGATTATCCTCCAACAAACTGTCAGCAAAAAACCATTTCCTTATTCAAAACACACTGTCAATAAACAAATAAAATTTCAGAACATTGTTGCTTTATTGTATGTATGCATGTATCTGAACCTTTATAAAGTGCATTTTAGGCATCTCTCAAAAGCGCTACGAACATAGCTGCCTAAGATTTTTAAACAACTGAGTCTTAACAAGTGAAGAGAATGTTGCTTGGGTGCAAATTAATGGGAACATTATGGAAGTTATTGACATGATACTCCTTTCTCAAGCTCCTAACCATTAGCAGTACAAAAGCTGTAAAAATTTCACAAACCCAGAAATATCCAAGAGTAGTTCCAATGTTTAACGACATCTTATGGACTCAAAGGTCATTGACATCGCCCTCCTCCTTTATCCAGGCTTGGGACCGGCACTACCCGGGTACAGCAGTGCCGGAGTTAAATATCCAAGAATCCAAGAATTATGATAGGCGGAGTAAAATAAAACCTCTATAAAGAACCAAGCCAAATCCAAAAACTCGTCCGACAATTATAAAAAATTTGGAAGCATAAACGAGCTGACAGCCACGTTTGTTTACAGACGCACTACTTAACATCAATACTATCCTGTAATTATCAGTGGTGCAATCATCAGCTACATCACATGCAGCCCTGTTTTATAATCCAACTGGATCCCTATCCATCAAAATTACAATTATCATCAGTTCTATCACCAATGTTTGTCACCAACAAATTTGCACTTTCTAGTCAGCAGAACAAGTTCCTCAGAGACTAACATGAGTTGTGGATCAGTCCTAGCGTCTGTCTCACCCAAAGAGACATCGTAAGCACTCATCTAGCAGCTTCAGTGTTAGAGAGATCCTGCAGTCCAACAGCAACTAGGCTATTGCTGGACACAGCTCTGTAAGCATCAAATAAACTTACGAATGAAGGCCGTGAACACCTCCTTCAATCTGTGACGAAGTTGTTCGTTTCTCAAACTTAAGCTCACCAGAATACATCATAGACCTGAAAAAAACATGAAGTTACACGAGATATGCACACAGACAGGCCATCTAAATACAACTCAATGCAGGGTCAATCAGGAAGTACTTTCTTTTTTTGGCTTTTTCTTGCTTAACTATGAACCAACAGAACATTCTTTCTGAACTGAGACGTTTTGCAATGCCTGTAAAGAGCACACATAAAAGGCTCTAATTTAATCCAATAACAAAGACCGGAACTGCTGCTAACAAACGTATCATGTATCACCTCTAACTTGTTATGGTGACAGGTTATAAAAAACAAGTCTTCTGCCTCTGTCTTTGAGACATCTCTGCTGCCTTTGATACCACAGATCACAAAATCCTTAACAAATGCCTCTCCTCTGTATCCAGAATCTCTGGTACTGCCCTCTCTTGGATTAATTCATACCTTTCCCTTCATTCTTTCACTCTCAGTACTGCTGTACACTCCACTAATCCTCACACTCTCACCTGTGGTGTTCCTCAAGGTTCTGTCCGAGTGCCCCATTTCCTCATTCTTTACATCTCCCCACTCAGCAAACTCAGTTCCTCATCCTCTGTCATCACCTATATGTCGATGACACACAACTCTTCATGTCTTTCTCCTCTCACTCCTTCCCAGACACCCCAAAGCATCTTTGTAACACCATCACCAAGATAACAGCCTGGATGAAGGCCAACCTTCTATGTCACAATCCTTCAAAAATAGAATTTCTCATAACTGGCTTCCACAAACAGCTAAAAAAACTAACCCATCCTCCGTATCTTTCTCCAAAGAATCTCACTTCACCTGCACCTCACCCTTCTCCAGTCCACAATCTTGGAATCATCTTCAACAAAAACCTTACCTTTGCTGACCACATCACTCATTTTCTCTCACACTCATTGCATGCATATGCACAACCTTTGCCAGCTTAACCCCATATTCAAATGTAAAACTGCCTGCACAACAGCCACATCAGTTGTTCACTACAAACTTAACTACTACAACTCCCTCTTCTATAACATCAACTCATCTCAAATAAAATAACTTCAAACAATCCAGAATGCTCTGCCCATGCATTTTTCAAAACTCTCAACCACCACTTCATAACCCCAGTGCTTAAACTGCTTCTTTGGCTTAAGGTGCCTTAGCACACCCATTAAAAAATTGTATCTCTTGGCTACAGTGCCCTTCAAACTTTTCAGCCCTCTTACATTCACCAGCTATTCACTATCCAATGGTCCAGATCTGCTCATTCTTCCCCATACCATTCTCTGTCGTGGCCTGTAGTCTGCTCCTCTCTCAAATTCTGCAAACGCTTCTCAATCTATGTGACACCAGCTCTTTGGAACAAACTCTTCTTGACAGACCTCTGCCGGTTTGCACAAACCCCTTCTTGCCTGTCAATATGAGCATTCTTCTGCTTGTCCACTCTTTTGCAGCTTTTTACTCACGACAGAAAACGAATTTTTCAAGTTATCATGTATCCTGCTTCCACTCCTGCACCATCCCATAACCACTATCACTAACAATTTCCACCATAGCACTATGCTGTCTCCCAACTTGATCCCCAGATTCTGACTCAGTTCCGAAACTGACAAAACAACCTGGTTGTGGCACTTCATTTGATACAGCACCAGTGAATATGCTGGTCTCCTTGACGTGAACAGAGTTTTTTTTGTGCGGCACTAAGAAATTTTGGAGATTTACAATTTTACATTACACCTTCACACAAGGCAGAACCAAGTGGTGGTTGCTTTCAAGCAAAATTATAGTCCCTGCTCATGTGTTAGACAGGTAAAGGCTAAATCTAAGAGGCCTCAGAGACTAGAAGGCAGACATTTAATCAGGAAATATGATTTATGAGAAACTCAGAAAATTCATTAAATTTTATCTGTGAATATGATTGCTGTGCTAGCAATGAATTCGGCAAGAGCTCATTATAGACAAATGTTCTTACCGAAGATTGGAAAGGCTCTTGGCACCGAGATCCTGGCACCCATGCTGAATGCCAGCAAAGAGATATGGCACAAATTTCTGAATCGACCCTTTGTCTACAACTGATCCGGACACACCCTGAGCGACCTTAATTTTGTCGGACTCACTGAAAATTTACATCAACAGAACTATCATTCTCTTTCCAAACCAAAATCTGTTCAACTCAAACATAACTAGAAAGCATACGCATAAGTTCCTCAACAAGAAAATCAGAATATCCCAGTATAAAAAGGCAACTAAAGTTAACATCCCACGTCTTAGTAGCTGGATAAGTGACGCTGCAACATGAAAAGTACTTTTCTAAATTCTATCTGTTTTGATGAAGAAACATAATTTCTCTGTGCTGACATGCCAAGTATTATCAGCAGAACTTCTCTAAGGCATGGTCCTGACGTTTGAAGGATCATCAGACTAAAACTCAAACATGACAACAGGAACTAAACGGTCATTTTTACAAACAGGAACAAGACTCAACATGAAATTGTCAGCACTATACAAAGTACCCAAAACACACAGGATAAACCATTAACACAGCTGGCAACAAACAGCAACATTACCCCGAAGTGATTGACCGTGACAAATAACACTGAAGTAGTTTAACTGTTTCTCTTCTGCTCATTACACTCTCTGTTGTTCTGACTAACTTAGTTACTTATAGAGTACTTTCAGGCATTAGGGAAGCTATCTAAATTTAACCAATGCCAAGCTAATTCTGATAAGCAGACAGAGTATCAAACAGCCTCAGTCTGCAAGTCACACCCTGTTATACATTCCTTAACATAAGGCAAGGTTAAGTAAGGTAATCACGCATGATTCATTACACCTCCTATCAAAATAATTCCTCAGAGGAGTGGTCTTGGGGAGAACGGCATTTTGGTCGAAGTACGAACACAGAAATCAAACAATCAGATAAACCTTACTTGAAGGGTTACAAGACTTTACAACAAGTCCTTAATTTCGCACGACACACCATGATTAAAACTCATGATGCAGAGGTAAATGGCAAATGCAAGTTCCAATCTCCCACTGTGACACCCAAGGCCGATGTTAAAAAACTGGCTTTTATATCAAGCAGTAACCTAAAATATCGAGACTGGCTGGCTTTGTTTTGTTCCATGGCGTCAAGACTTCCCATGCCACGGTATTTCTTGAGACGGACTCCATCTGAGAAGAAGTACTCCCCTGGCGCCTCCGTTGTTCCAGCCAAAAGAGACCCCATCATCACTGACAAACAAAACCAGATGCACAGTCATGAGGAGCAAACGGCTGGTTGCTCTGAACTCAACTACACCATACAACAGCATCCTTGATAGGTTCTTAATGGCACAATACAGATATTCAGATTCATATATTACAACCATAGTTTTATTTACCAATATTAGACTATTGCATGTATTACTGGAGACATTTACCGCACCTTGTAAGACCTTCTAAAAGGAGTGGAAACATGGCAATCAGTGAGATTGTTTAGTCCAACAACTGCCTAGTGTACTGATAATCAGTGGTTTAGTGTACTGCTTAGTCTGTTGTTCAGTGTACTGTTTAACAACTCTGCTTAGTGTACTGCATAATCTATTATTTAGTGTTACACTCACAGCTATTATTTAATCTATTACTTCATCAATTCTCTTTATACTGCTTTGTGAAATGACATGCATCAACATACAGAAAACTATTTTTCACTTACCTAGAGTTATAAACTAATTTTTACATTACAAAGACACGTTAAAACATTTGTAATAGCTTAATAGTTGTCCTAATAATTGGGCTCAATGAAGCATGACATCTAAGGTTACAAAGAATATCAAGTTCCTTCATATTTCAGTGATGCTGACCGAAATGGAAAAGGCATGAGACTGGATAAGTTAACCTGTAGATGCAGCGAAAGGCTTTTAAAAAACAACCACTTTATGCTAGCTGTTGACTTTTAACCACCTGCTTTAATTTCTGAATTTAAGACCACGATCTCACCAGTTGATGCACCAAGAGAAAGTGCTTTAATGATGTGACCAACGTTAGAGATTCCACCATCAGCCACAACTGGAACGCCAAACCTGCGAGCATACTCGGCAACTTTGTAGACCGCTGTACCCTGAGGCCTGCCGACAGCCATTACTAGAATAATAATTCATAAATTCAATTAAGCAATTCATCTAAATGGACCGCAAATGCAGTTACACACATTCCCCTAATTACTGCATTGTACACTAAGCACATCTTCGGCTATAAGAACAGATATGTACAGCAATGTACTCTAGTAATTTTAAGCTTTTGTATTAATTGATTATGTTGCAGCGGAAAATCCTGCTGAGAACGTTGACACCCGTCCGCTGCCCAAATTGGTCCAAGCAAGTTTTATTTTAGATTTTTGAATACACTGGAATCTCCTTCCTTTTGGAGCCACACTGGCACCTTCGTTAATATTCAACTCTAGAGGTTACATTTTAATGAAGTTCTGCAACAGATCTGTAAATTTGAAAATCCACCTTCTCAACTACATAATTTTCAATTATACCAGAATTTGAATAATAGCAAAACATCTTATAAGAAGTTTCTACTGCACTTAGCACCCTGTCCTGCCCAACTTAAAATCATGAAAGCAAGAATAAAAGAAATTTCTTCAGTAACAAATATCTCTTATAAAAATAAGAAAACTATCAGGAATCACTTTCATTTGCACCATCATTATAATTTAGTTTTCTAATTATAGAAATATATATTACAATATTCGATGGCTCCTGCAACAGTGGTGTAAAATTTTTGCAATGTATATTTAATCCTTCTACATAAGTACTTAAAATACAATTTATAGTTTTAAAAGGATTTTCAATTATTTTGATTTTCTCTAAAAAAACAGTTTACTACTGACTTCTAACTGATTGCTAAAGGTAATATACTGAAATCAATGCTTCACATAATAATACTTCACATAATAATGTTTCACATAATAATGCTTCTTCTTTGCATTGGATGAAAGTACTGTGCATACAAACCCTCCTGAGTGATGCAAATTGATCCGCTGCCCATTCCAATCCTCAAAGCATCCACCCCAGCATCGATCAGATTCTTTGCCTGAGCAGCTGTCACCACTGTGATTAAAAACAATCAAGAAAATATGCTCAATAAATTCAACAGTATCAAATCTACCTTCAAATATAATTGTTTGATTAGGCATCCCAAACACAAAAATAATTTCTGGGTAAAATAAGGGAATAATCCATAGTTACAAGTATTTAAAGTGTTTAAAGAATACATATACATTTATTTTAAAGCAAATCAGAATAAATACATGGCCAACAAATATGTTGTGCAATCTATTAACATTTTAGTGCTTTTAAAAACATCTGGTGCTTACTATATTCCATATACGTTTGAGAAAAGAATCAGTAACATCAGGTTACATTAGAACAAATCAAACATAGAAAATGCTTTCAACACACCATTTCCTCCGATGACTTGCAAATCAGGATACTGGGATTTAATGTAGCGAATTAGATTGATCTGATAAATGGAATTTCCTTGTGAAGAATCCTGCAAAAACACAAGAGTAAGATTGACAATCGTTGGGTACTGAATGAATATGGTTGTGTAGTGGAGTCACTTGCACTTTTCTTGGCCATTACCTGGCAAAATCTTTACTTATTTAGCCTAATGAACTTCCATAAAGGCACGGAAATGGAGGCACAAATTCTGCAGTGCTGGACCACATGAAGGATGACAGTGATTGATTCTTGCACATAAACACTCAGCTGCAACATATCATCACATCAAGAAGAACCCAAATGACAGCACAGTAGACAAGAAAGCTGTTCACACTTTGCTAGGGTAAGAAGTAGGAGGAGGAGGAGGAGACTACTCAGCCCAATCAACAACAGCACTGGTACTACTTCACCACAAACTATATCTGGAAAAAGAAATTAATGCACCAATAACATTTGCAGAAAATAAAACTTTGTACACATGCACAAGGACCAGTGTAGCAAAAATAATAACTAGCTATTAAAATAATGATAACAAGTGCTAAACCGTGAAAAGCTAAGGGTAATAAGTGAGAAATATGGCTAACAAGTGAGCTATTTGGCAAAATATGGCTACCTGATTGATGACAAACCATAAGGCTAATTATGCAAAGAGTTGGTGCTAATAACTGCATGTGACTGCATTCAGCGAATAACTGTTCATATTCAGTGGCCTTTTTTCAGCCTTGGCCATACTACAGCGCTGTAAAAATCATCAGGTTATTATTACTATTACTGTAGTGACAAATAATTTCCATTGCATTACTTTGCTGTTCTCAAGTCTAGCATTATCAAACAAGTTATAAAAACGTCTACAATGAAGAGACGTGTGTTTGCCAGATTTGTACTATGCCACATGCACCCTTCCTATAACACAAGAGAGTGACATGGTAATGGGGAATGTGGTAATACCACAGTTACCGTGGATTTTACCGCGGTAATGGTGTCAGAAGCGACGGTAATACCGTGGTGATGGAATAGAGGCTTGCAGTAATACCATAGGGATGGAAACACGAGCACGGTATTTCCCGCAGTAATGGTTGTGGCATTTCCAAAAATCCCCACTGCATCAGATAATTACTTTTTGCTCTAAACTGTTCTCCCTATTCAATGTTATTAACAAAGCGCTATATTGAAATTCTTGAAAATTCAGGAATTCTTAAATATTCAATATGGGTTAAAAAGTACATAAGAACACTCTTCATTGCATTAATATTTGACCTTTAAGAAATAAGACCGCTCTTTCTTGCAGTGATATTTGACTACAATCAAATGTAATGTCCAGATAAATGATGAACAGGTTTGAAGTATCATCCGTTACATGACCTAATTAGTATACAATATATACATATAATATGTGACCCACTCTGACAACAAGAGTCAAGTGCCATTTTCCATATTTTCAGTTTTTTCTGTTGTCAAATAGTGAATTCAATTTTGCTTAAATTGGTACACCATTTATGTAAATATTCCAAACACCGTAGTTCTGGAGATAATGTCAGTTTCTAAAAAAATTAGGTTTGCAACTTAAGACTCATTTTGTCAGAGCAGGTCACATATGTGTGAGCACTTCATTGTTTTTTGTTTCACTGCGATGGGAATGAGGACGAGGACAGACCTCATGGGGACGGGACCGGGACACACCTGATGGGGACGGGATCGGGACACACCTGATGGGGACTGGATCGGGACACACCTGATGGGGATGGTATGGGATAGGCCTGATGAGGATGGGAACAGACCCACAGGTATGGGGTGGGGATGGAGAAAATTTTTGTCCCATGTCACTCTCTAGTTGATATAACATGAACTCAGGTATAATGAGGTGGCAGCCATTAATCCCAAGTTTACCTATTCACTTGCGACCTCTGAAAGAAAAACTCAAATAGCACTGAAATTATAAGGTCTATCCTCCCCTTTCTTTTTCATCGTTCACTGAGCTGACAGTTGGTGAAACTGTAGTAGTAAACTTTGAAACTTTGCATAGTATACCAAAACAGTTGCTATATTAAAAGCATCGACACCATATTTCTAGATGTCTTTTGCTGGTACAGAACTTTCCAAGGTATGTACAAGATTGTTATTCTATAGTGTTATTCCCAGACGATGTAGATTATTAACACAGCACTCAAATTAAAAGAAATTTGCTTACCAGAACAACGAAATCAACTCCCGCCTGAACGAGAAGCTCAAGACGCCTCATGTCCTCCTGATGTGTGCTAATGGCTGCACCAACGAGCAACTGTTTTCTAAAACGTACACGAATACGCAGCTCGCGCTACAGGATCACATGCACTCTACATAAATAGCAGTGCTGACAGATTGTGAACAGTGTCACAGACTAACAATATCTGCACAGTCTTCTGCAAGATTCAGGAAATTTTATGTCTAGTTAGGCTTTCTAAAACCCGCACATTACTAAAACATATGACATAAGCAATTATTACAAACTGTGCACAGCTGCCATATGATTCCATAACTGGTTTACAAACCAAATTTTGTGTGGCTAAATTTAAGCATGCAAGGAAAAATTTCAAAGAAAACCTACAAATTAATTAAAGACAACTGAATTTAAACAGAAGAGTGCAAAACGCACAGCACATCAACACTAGTCCTTCTCTGGAAAAAGCAGACCTACAGGTTCACGGGTAACTGGATATTCATGACCTATATAAGCATTAACAATACAGAGACTCGTGTCAGTAATTTTGTGCTTGGCCAAGGAACCTTACCAGCAATATAACATCCACATTGGCCTGAGCCAGCAGGTCAACACGGTACCAGTCTTCGGCACAAGTGCCGCTCACAGCAGCCACTAGTAACCGATTACTGCAAACATTGAGGAGTGGTGTTGGTTTACATAGCATTTAAACTAATGCGTTTAAATTAATCAAGCAATTTACCTCTTTATTCATATTATTTATAATATGCATTGCATCCACTAGAACAACTACAGATTTGAAGATCTTAGACCACAGATGCAAACAACATGACTGAAACAAGACAGTCAGGATAGCTGCAAATTTTATCCTTTGACCAGCTGCATCTCAAGGGCTTTAAGGTCAAAGAGTACATCAGATTTTACTTAAGCCTAGAATTCAAACCGCAACCACAGATGCAACAGACATGCCACCTCCTCAGAAGGCTGAGTGAGGAGGAATAGCTTTTGCATCTGACTGCAGTCTGAATCCCAAAATAATACAGATCTAAAAATAACAATTAAAAGTATTATTTTGATTTTATATCACAGTACATAACCATATTCACAACAAAAACCTCAATCAGGCCACCTTTATGATTTACAAACAAAAGTATACACTTAACAGTTACTGAAAACTTGAAATAGAGCTCAGCAGAAATTCTCATGTAACATAATAACCTGCAACAATAATTCCTGTAATAATAACAGAATAAAGGACAAAGGAAATGAAAAACTTGGTAAATATGCACACTAGTAAGAATTCTGTTTAGCTCTGGCATACATCATTTCAAAGCCCAGTAACGCGCTGATCACAGGAATCAAGCCATCAGAAATGTGTGATAATGGAATGCGTGCTATTGAAATACGCTAAAATCTAAGAAGCAGCAAATTACATCTTCCTATATAGGTATATTTGTCTTTAAATGCATTTACCGCAACCTTAAATTAGACCCATTAACTTAATTTTTAGAAATAAACTAAATACAAGGTAAATCATTAAAACTTTAAAAAAATTATAAACTTAAGCTATAGCTGATGCTAAAACTACTGTCTTAAAAGAACATTTTCAAGTTACCTAGAAACGAGTCTGAGTGGTTTGCTAGCAGACTACAATTATGTACCAAAAGACTACCATAATGTAAAGCTGCCTAAAATGACTCATTAATGGTGACATGTATAACATCATTAAATGTCAGCCTCATTCAGTAAGTCGTCTTCTGCTAAAATAACTAAATTTCCAAATATGTTCACTACTGTTTGAATAATTGGCAGTGTTTCTTTTTTGCCTCTTCTCAGTAAATTATATGCATATGGCCTTGTCTGCTTCTGGTTTTACTGAACAGCACCTCCAGCTTTTGGCAAAGCCCTCATCAGAATTTATTTCTCTTAAAACAATCCACAGTTTGACCCCGATGTTTAATGATCAAAAATAATCTTTGAGAAACTTCACTGATGAGTTTTCTGCAGAGAACAAACTTTGACGCTTGCCTAATCAGAAGCTTTCTAAGCTACTAATAATTTTAAATATCTAACATACAATTATGTCTAAAATATATACAAGCCCATGAAACATGATACTGTGATAGTACAAAATATAGGTGATACATCTCACCAATATTGCCATCAGAAAAAGAAGGAAATGCTTGTACAGCTAATTGCTGTACGTACATGTACTGCTGTTTGTGATGCAAAATGAGTCAGCTAATATGCAGCGCCAGACTATGTACTACACATTAATTTGTTATCTCCAGGTGGCATGACCTTGCCACGCATTAACCAAAATCAAGCTTTACCGGACTTTTACTGTAATACACTTGATTTGCATTTATAAATCCATTTACAGCTATTCCTATCTTTTCACTTGAAAAATAAGACTATTTACAACTTTTCCAATAGATTATGAATCTTACTTGTCATCTTTGGAGGCCAATGGGAATTCCTTATTCTTCTTAAGATCAGTTCTAGAGATTATAGCAACCAGCTCTCCAGTTTCATTAACTATAGGTAGTTTGCCTGAAAAGGAACAAAACACTGAACACTCAAATACAAGTCAACTAGAACCCACTAAGTCCAAAGACTGCTCCCAAGATAAAATACTACAAGATTCAGATGTTTAACCTTCTCAGTATCTACTCAGAAGATCCAGAAATTTTCATTTTCTTAGGTTTTATTAATATGAAATGCAGAAACAACATTTCCAACATTTTCTTACAGGTTACATGGCTTAGCACCTCTGAGAGGCACTTAAAAGGCACTACACAAATTGGTAGATAAATACAAATGTGTCCTGAAAATGAATTTTCAATTCCATTCGGGATAATAGAGATTAAATGTCAATTAAATTTAAAACCAGACATTGACCTTTTTTACTCTTTTGTAGAATCTCATTGGCTTCCTGCAGAGTCACGCCATGTGGAGCAACAATCAAGTCATCCAATTTTGTCATGACCTGATTAAAAACAGAAATACCAGAAACATTAGGACATTTCAGCACCTATGATCTTGGTAAATTAATGACAAAGTTCACAGGTCAATATCTCATACAAATTAAAGTTTTGCACTGAAAAACATTATCATTGCAAAACTAAAGTGCATAGCTGACTTGTTTAATTCAGACACATCTCACTTTGCAAAGATTTCCAACTTGCAAAGATGTCTGACTTGCAATGCCACAATGCCCCTTTCCTAAATCCACCCCGAATGTTAATACTTTATGAACCATTTACAGCAAGAACAATTCAAAAGGAAACAGACTACCTTTTAGTTAAGGTAACTCTGTTAACTAACTCTGTTAGTCAAGTAGTGCCCAATTCTGGTATAGGTTTGTGTGTTGTCAAGGTGGTTTCACATACTGCTGCGAATCAAACAGTGAGTGCACTAGTTCATTTTCAACACCCAAACAATCTCCCAAATGATTAATTTACAATAACAATTATCCTCTAAAGGAAACACCATAAACTCTTCCACCACTAACCTGTGTTAACGCTCCAAGGGGTCCAACCACCAGCGCTATTGTTTCTTCCAGCCTGTGCTCTGCTTGCAAGGTTTTGCCTTAAATCTCTGCATGTAAGCACATGATCATTTTCGATACTGGTCAGCATGAGGTTTGGGTCTTATTGCCAATTTTAAGTTTCCCCAATCCTCTAACCCCATATTTTTGTCCTCAATGACGACAAAGATGAAGATGAATAATGAAAAGCCTACTGAGTATAGTCTTCAACTACTGCCACCTTGGTCCGTACACATCTGGTTTTTACCGGACACTTACGATTTTCTCATGCAATTCTTGACCAAAAAATGACCAAAAAATTGATTAGGCTCACTCATCCATGTCCATCAGCACTCAAACACAAACAACCCTTCTCTGGGTTATGGATGACCATAAGCCATGCCTCACAATAAAGAATCAGTCTTTGCGTGCCAAAATATTAACTTTAAACTAATTTTGCATCAGCTAACTAGAAATCATGCTCAAATCAACCACTCCACACACACATCATCACAGTACTTACAATCCAGCGCTTTTGTGAGGTGCTTCAAAATCACTACATAATACATGTCTAGATACCTAACAAAATAACTAATGAATATTTTGGTTCAAATGAGGAGGACCGAAATGTTACATCCAGCACGAAGCGGTGGAGAACAGAAAGGACCCCTGATCTCATTGCAGTGCGAAAGGAAAGAAATTTAAACTAAACTTTGTAACACAGCCAAATTGGCCAAAATCAACCCCTAATAATTAATTTGCTCCATATTTCAGTAGCTGAAAGTTGAACTGTTGCAAAATTTGAGAAAACAAACCATATTAATACAACTCAAAAGCCAATATGTGGAGGGACCCTTTCAGGAACAAGTTGTGACAGCTAAATCAAGCCATCTCATTTTTTACAGTCATCTTTAACAAATGAACTCATTCAAACAAACAGCCCACTCATTATGTATAAAACAACTTTAATATGTTGCAAAAGGGGGTGACTGTGTGAAAGTTTTTACCAATTTGCAGACTCATTGACCCATTTATGGTAAGCAGAGGGTCACTTGACATATCAAAGTGCCTGATTATCCACCAACCAACTATATAATACCTATTATGACTTGCACCTGTATTTGCTATTTGCAAGTAATCATTTTTTTCATTTCCTTTTTCCTTTTGCACCCACCTGTATTCTTTCCCATACACAGATCAAATTGTTCTATAACTGCCAAGAACTTTCACTAATATAATACACCTTCCTGTATCTCTATCAGTAATACTGTATTATTAGTTGATGCAGGTACCCTTACAGGCTGAAGGGTTCAAAGCCAGATGCAGAGCCAGTCACTAAGCTCAAGAGATGGTGAGGGAAGAAGGAGGGGAGGGAGTGGTAATAGGACGGGGCAAGACGATGACAGAGAAAAACCAGAGATCATTATCTTTTGACTGGCTTTTTTCAAGATCTAATAGGAATAGTAGACACAGACACAAAAAAACAATTACCATACCTTAACTCTAAAACAAAAAAGGCTTATCTTAATTTGACAACCAACCCCTAATAGGAAAATGCTGACTTGGAATGACAAGCAAAAATCAATCAGTAATCAGTACCATTTAATAGCCTAGCTTATCATCTGCAACAGAGTCCAATCTTGAGGCCAAAGTCCACTTCATTAACATGATACTGGCTGCCCCAATAAATAGGACCTCCGCCTGCAGCTGCTAACACAACAGCTTGATCCAACAGGGACAGTCTTAACTGTCTTGCCAACAACATTCTGCAAGGCCAGGTAAGAAAATTCAGACACCTAGCAAATGAGAAAGCAGATAATTTTCTAATAAACACAGCACAGTAAACTACAATGTGCTGTTACTAAAGTTAACAGTTCACTTCATTTATGCACTTCCAGCTGATTTATGTATTTACAGCTGTAGTTCTTCACACTAAGATGCAGGCAGAGGACCTACTTCATAACAATATTGTCTTCATAAATGGCACTTTTCATATCACACTACAACTAGTCTCTAAAAAGTGCTTGTTAAGATGCAAAAATATTAAGAAATGGTTCCTGACACTTTACTATAGTAAGAGTATATCAGATGACTGAACATTCTCACTCAACAAATTAAAGCAAGAAAAGAAAGGTTTAAGTTACATGATGCTTACAACTGAGGCTATTACATTTTTCAAGACAATTTTAATGAATACACTACAAGCTAAATAGACAGATCTGCAAAAAAAACAGTTTTTTGCTTTTCAGCAGATATGTGATGTTGCATGTTTTCTACATATTGCTGTCCACAAGTGCTTGAGTAAGATAGCAAAATTATGAGTTAAATCATTCTTAGATGGCAAATCAATAACATTAAGCAGAAATTCAGTATATATGACAAACTACTGTGGATAGCATCAGTGTGTGCTTTTCATATCTCTGCCTACATTAATCCTGAGACACATGGGATACTTGAACTTACACTGCAAGACAACCCCCTTCTGTTCTTATCTGACCCAAAACAACATAGCGGTCTAGAAGTGTGATATAGCAGCTAGAAGTGGTTAAGCACTAGCCTTGTAACTCAGAGTGAGCCTCCCAGTTGTGTCTGGTCCTGCATAGGAACCTTGAGCAAGTCCTTAATACAAAAAAGCTCAGTGTTTTGACACAGAAGCTTTGTCACAGATAGTGGTACTAAATAAATAAGAAAAAATAATAAAGGTTACATGGTCTCAGGCCAACATGAGCTATCATCCAAGCATGTATGAATAACCAAGCTTACTCTAACAAACAGCAGAATAAATTTAGTCATCTGATCTCCAGCCAGCTTGGTTCCTGGCAACATGACAAAGCTTTGTCACTAAATTCACTGCTTTTGCAATAAGTTTGTGTAACTTTGCACAATTTGTAATTTCCTTATAATATCAATATTCTTCCCATAAAAAGGCTGCTTTTCTCAACCCTATTAAAGCGTTAAGGATTTAAGTCCATGCACCAAGAAAATGCATAATTTGAGTCTTAGCTCGGACAAATTACTTTTAATATTTGCATAATTCAGGACCTTTATCTCACAAATTTATCTGCACAGATATGGACAAAGTGCTTGGTTAATTTAAGCTTTCAGATTTCTGACAGAAGGATGCCCCAGTACAAGCTCACCTATTTCAACCTGAGAGCAAGAGGTGAAGTCATTCGTCTGCTTTTTGAAGTCACTGGAGTTCCATATGAAGACTTTCGTGTCGACTTCACGCGTTGGCCAGACTTTAAGAAAGGTACTAAATCTTTGACAGAACTTCCTAGAAATCTGATAATTCCTCACTCAACTGCTTCATTGATCCATAGCTACATTCTTAAAACCCTGGACAACACAAGTACCTTTCAATACTTTGACCATGGCATCTAAATCTAAATCCTCTGGACTTTGACACATATACTGATATTCTCTGAATGAACTAAATAGTTTTTAACACTTTTACAAAAACATTCGAATTTATTTATATAAAACTTTCCTAAATAATTTGAATACATATCACTATAAAAGTTGATGAACTACACAAGAACATGGAGCAGCCAAACATTGAGACTAGCTATCTGCTTCTCTTTATGGTTTTAGACACGCCATTTGGCCAACTGCCAGTCCTAGAGGTTGATGGAGTTAAGCTCTGCCAAAGTAACACCATAGCACGGTATCTCGCTAACAAGTACGGTAAGCCAAGTCAAGTTTTTCCAGTTTATCATATGTTGCCAGATTTGCAAAATGATTTTTCTTGGCTTTCCAGTCTTTTACATGATGAAAAAATCATGAATGCAGTGAGGACAGCCATTTCTTTATTACAATTCAGTTAAAAGTCCTTGGAAGCACAACAGTAGAATCTTCCATCCAAGTACAAACACGACAATAGCAACCCAACAACAGAAAGCTGCTGACTGTTCTACTAAGCCATTCTAATAGGAACATTAGACACCTGAGTCACATTTGTACCCAGTTTCTTCAAAGACATTATTTACCAGAAGATTTTAAAACTAAACAGGCATTTTAAAAGATCACTTAAACATAGAAAATAAGAATGCAGCAGATGACGACAAAAATAGTGACAAATAGTAATCCTGACAGTGAACAACAATGAGAGCTCGAAGTCTGATGAGCAGGAACTGCGATGACAGAACATTGATTGAAATAGGAATAATGTCAGCTTCAAGCAGACGAAAAATTTATTTGGTCTGAAATTTCTCAGAAAATACTATAAAACCTGTTTTTCTTTCAAGGACTGGCCGGAAAAACTGAACTGGAAAAGGCAAGGGCGGACATGATTGTAGACTGCGTTGAAGATGTTACAAGAGAATTAACAAAACTGTTTCCCGAAAAAGATGAAGCCAAAAAGGTCAGTACAAGAATTCTGTAGTTTGTGGACATATCACAAGAACAGCATCAAACTGAGTAGCCCAATAAGTACCAGTAAGTTACTGTCAGTTACAAATGATGTCATAACCAAGAAATTCTTAAATTTCATCCTAAACCAACAACTGCAAAATCTGTTGATGGTTACAGCTTATTCTTTATTCACAAAATGAAGAAAGAATTAAGCGGTGTCAACGGAAGGATGAAGGAACTTTTCCAAAGAATGAAAGGCAATGTGTGGACTAAGTATAACTCAGAGTAACAATCTTCATCGTTAACATACTAATACAAAACAAAGGTCGAGTAAAACAATAAGTACAGTTACAGTAATTATTCAGTTAATAGACTTGGTGTGTCTGTCAGGGATAGGATGTATGTATGTAAGCAAGAACTTATCTCAATTGTGCATTTTAAGAACCTCTCAAAGAAGCTGCAACATGACTAACAGCCACGTCTTAAGATAAACCAAGAATGTTTCACGAGTTGTATGGAAGCGGAAGAGTTTGATTTTCCAGTGGAAGACTGCCTCAGGATGATCCAATGCACGAGAAAACAAGGTGTGTCCAAACAGTAATACAGTAAAGCGGGACTACCAAACCCAAAGGCTGCAGTGTTTGACAACCCCGCTGGCTTGAAATGGGAATAAGAAGCTCCCTGATGTATTGTGCAGCCAAGCCGACTCTGAAGAGAACCTTGAATTTAACTCAGAAGCCAATGCAGCCAATCTTGCAGATGTTAATATATATGTTAATATATAGTCCAAAATATGAGAAAATTTTGGCAAGTTGCCCACAATCCAGGGGGGACAGTTGAGGACAGGCTAAAGCTGACAAATTCGAAACTTTGGAAGACTGCAAGGACTGCATTGCAATAGTCCAAGCACATAGTGATGAAGGAATGACCAAAGGTAACAGCAGCATATATGATAAATTATGCCAAACAACCCTCATCTGGCATCATCGGCCACAATAAAAAATAAATCTTCATCCAGGAGCATGCCTAGGTCCTAGAAGAAGTGTACTGGCTCCCAGCCCGGGAATCATGCCGCTATCATCTCTCTGACCACCTTTGCACATGTCTTTTGACAGCCAATCCATATGAACTGTTTTTTGGCAGATTTAAATATAGCTGATTCGATGACATCCAGGCCTGTATTTCTGTCACAATACCTTGGATATACAAGCAAGTGCATTTGATGGGTGGCATGTTGCGTACAGCTGAGCATCATCAGTATATTGGTGAACCCTGGCTCCAAGAGCTTTGATACTGTTGCCAGGTCAGCTGCGTACAAGATGTACAAAAGCAGGCCAAATACTGAGCCCTGTCAGACGCCGTTGAGGACTCTGGAGCCCATTCTGACCTGTTCGATCTGATTTCTATTGTCACATCCAAAAAAGAGCACAGCCGCTCCAGCAGCTGACTGACAATTCCATGGGAAGTACTGACTCAAGTCAACAAGATGCTATGGTCCACCTTTTCAAAAGTGGCACCTATATCAAGAAAAGCCAGTAGCGGGACTTGTTCAGAGTATCACAGATGCAGAATAAGCCAGGAGAATAAACATCTCAGTTGAATGGCCCTTCCTGAATGCAGACTGCAGCTGTGGCTTAGGTTGCATGATGCCAGGTAGCGCAATGTCTACAATCTACAATTTTTTAGATAAACGTGTGGTACGAGATTGGCCAATAGCTGCTGACTTTATCACACTATTTGATTGCTCATAAATAGAACTTACGTCTCCAATAGAGAGACCAATTAAGTTTTCTTTTTGTTTTTTTTGTAATTTTCTTCTGCAGTTTTGTTTACATTGCCTATCTGCCTTGTTTGAAATAAAGTTTTTAATATATATGTAAGTATATATATATATATCTATATATATAAAAGACTGCAAAAAATTAAAAATGTAAGATGTTAAAAAGCACACACACTGCTGACAAAAAATGAATCGTTTAGTGTTAAAACCCAGCAACACAGACAAACCACAAAATCCGTCAGCTGGGTTACAATAAGAAATATAAACTAAAAATATGTGTTGAACCAGAATGAACTGAAACAGAAGCTGGAAAACGAGCTGTTGCCAGATTTCTTTAAGAAGTTCGAAGCACTTCTAAAGGAGAATAATAACGGAGATGGATACTTTGTTGGCAATTCAGTAAGTAATACGCTTTGAATAACTTCACTACACGTAAGCATAAAGCCAAGGCTACTCAAGCTCCAAGATAAACTATGCAGCAACAACATACTTCATACTTGTTGGAAAATGCATAATTTCTTAAAGGTCACTTGGGTTCCTTTACCAAAAATTAATTAATTAGACTGTCTGTATGTTCATAAAACACTGCTTTGTAACCATCTTGACATTTATACAGAACCTCTAGTGAGCCTCTAAGTAGTACTATCTGCAGAAAGCCATTTTCAAGGATTTAGTGTTGTAATAATCTGGCACTATAATTCACCCAATAATCATCATAATTTTTTCATTCAGCATCTATCATACATGAGTGAAATTTCTGCATCACACATTGATGCCCTGAAAATCAGATACTGGTGCCATATGAAGTGACGAATTAGATAACATCAACATTTACTTTGCCACATGTTTTATCCTCCTCACTGCATTTTACCTGAATTTAGCATCTTTCCTCTCTTCTAATAATAATGCAACATTAAAGATCAAATCATTGAAAGCCTCTCAAGAGAACATATATACCTAAAGCAAGATGCTACAATTATCGTGAAGCAGTGCATGCATCATTTCTGCATCCCCTCTCGTCAACATTTGATCTCATCTTGCTGCTGTTCCACTTTTACTTTAATTGTTTAATTGTTTAAGTGTTGTAATAATCTGCAATAATAATGTTGTACACATCAGCAGCCTTAATCAAGCAATTCACTTACTTTAAGAATACTTCATTTGACTTATGCAATTCTAGATGACATGGGCCGACATTAGCATTGCAAACGGAAGTTCTTGGATAAGTCAGCTGGGGTTGAAAAACCCAACTGACCAATTTCCAAAGCTCAAGGCACTTGTGCAGAGAGTTGAGAGCAACCCAAAGATTGCTGCCTGGATCAAGAAACGTCCTGCAACACAGTTCTAGATGCACAGATTTTGGATTACTTGTCAGTAACCTATTTTGGCCATTAAATTTAGTGTTGTGTCAATTGTTCATCTCAAGCATCCTGTTAAATTATTAAGCTAGCTTGATTTACTTGGATACAATGACAGGCAATAACAAAGTCATTGCATGCAATGACATGAATATTTAATGTCTTGTAATAGAAGATGGGGTGCGGTGGTGTCGTGGTATAGACTGTGCCTCGTAACCAGAGGGTCACGGGTTCGAATCTGCCTCAAGCCACTGTGTAGTGATCTTGGACATGTTGCTCATCCACAATTGTCTGTGAGGAAGGCAACGGGAAACCACCCCAATCATCTCATCCCAGGTTGGCATAAAGCCAATGGTCCGGTCTTTAGGCAGAGAACTCATCATCATCAATAGAAGATAACCAAATATTCATTCCAACAAACATCTGCATTTAAGGTTTTCTTGTCAATCTAGATTTCAAATCATGCTGGATTTTTAGTTCATTAAAAATAATATCTGTGTGCAAAGCATTTTAACCTTGTACTCACAGATTTAATGTAGCGCAAAGAAGTCAAGCCTTGTGTTCTTTTCAAATAAACACTTAGAAATGCCGAGGTCAGAGACAGGCAGTCTTAAGGACACCTTAACAGTTGTTTCTAGCAGGAAATTAGAACTATTTGTAACAGGGACAATATTACCTTTGAAGTCAGTCATATGAAGTTGGTTTGCTCAGTCTGAGCAACTGTCAGATCAATTAAAAGAATTAAAGTGTGCTGAATATATAAAAGCGAACAATCTGGCATTCACGTATTAACTTGTGAACTTGTTTGTTCATCCATAAAATAATTAGTTTGAGACAATAATGCTTTAGATTAAATAAGAAATCAATATGAAAACATAAGAGAACACAGAGCTACAGATAAAACTAAGCAGCAGCTATCTACAGGCAACATTTAAGGCATCATGTGACTTTCAAAGCAAGAAAAAGGACCACAGGCAGGTGTCAAGACAACAGACAATGCAACAGGCATATAGCATAGACAATAACAAGCATACCATGGTAAACGTGCAACATTCTCACACATCACAGCCACTGAAACTTCACGATTGTTAGCAGTGATCAACATTTAACAAAAAAAAAACTAAAACTGCAATAGGCTACTTATTGAAAGTAAGTAAAATGCACTTTTGTTTCAGTCCATCAGTTAGCATGGACCCTTTTGTTTGATGTTATGAAGACACAAACCATTACTTCAGCATACACGTCATAGCAAAACAAGCTATTATATGCATCAAAACATTTACAATACATTGCTGACTCTTAATGTTACAAAATGTTATGACACAAGGTGTGATGCTTAGCATAATATTGTTATTACTCTTTCATTCCAATTTTTAACCTTTTTTAACCTAATGGTTAAATTTGTAAACCATATTATAATATTGCTCAACTGTTTTACTTGCAAGGATATTTTACATTTTTAACCATTTGTTAACACTTTTCAATATCTTTTCCACAACATATGAGCCAGAAATCCAGAAGTTTCAGACCTTAAAGATATGATTTGATTTAAACATTTTAAAAAGGCTCAATCATTCTACCATGTTTGAAGCAGAAGCAACACCTTAGCTTAAAGCAAAGCCAGGCCACAAAACTGCAGGATTTACCATCAGACCATTATTAGACTTTTCAGAAAAACGACTTAACACTTGGTTCTAATGGTTAACCATGCATTTAAAGCAGTGACAGAAAAGTTATTCTGTAAAGTGACAGAAGGGTTAATTCGTACATCGATTCCTACGTCCATCATCAAATGCCAGCGTGCCATCCAGTACCTCAGAGATCTTATGATGGTGTTCCTCTGGTTTCAGAAAATCAACATCTCGCTGTGTCACAAGCCCGACTAGCCTTCCGCCCATCTGACCAGTCTCAGTTATCGGAATTCCAGAGAACCCATACTGTTTTTTAGCCTCGATGACATCAGACACGGGTTGTGCTGGGGACAAGATCAGCGGATTCAGAATGAATCCCTGTTTGTATTTCTGGAATGCATTCAAATAAAAAAGAATGTTTTCAATAAACGAAACTATGATGATGATGCTGACCTACCTCGGAAATGCATGTGCCGTGTTCTTCTTCGGAAAGAAAGTCTATGTCGCGCTGTGTTATGAGCCCAATGAGCTTTGCGCCCATTTTACCAGTAGTGGTAACAGGGATACCAGAAAATCCAGATTTCTTCTTTTCGCAGATGACATCGGAAACCAGCTGGTTAGGGGACATGACAACGGGGTCTAAAATGAACCCTTGTTCGTACTTCTGTCAAAGGAAAATTTTGCCATGGACGGTAAATTTAAATCAGATGAACAACACAGCTAGATCACCTTAAATTTTTCTTTACTTAATACTGACAATGGTTCTCAGAATAAAGAAAGGAATATAAAAATAAGTCTGACATTCAAAACTAGCTATATGTAAAATTAAAATTCTACTAAAACTCAGTATAGCGTAATGCAGTTAAACTAGACAGTTTAAAGCACTGTAAGATCCTTGTAATACCATCCTGTCTGAATTAGCTGTCATCTTAATATGCAATAGTGAAAATGAGAAAGAAATAAACTCATTGTGAAAACTACTAACACTTGAAAAAGATATTTAGCCTCCGCTTGAGAGTTTATGAAAATACTTAATGCAACCCATGCAGGATTTCGAATGAAGCATTTCTGGACACACTGCGCTACATAAAGGTCAGCAAACCAGGTTTCTAGACCCCGATATGGCTTTGTTTCGCTGTCCCATTCTTCGAAGCTGTGTGCAGCAGGAAGTGGCACATTAGAAATTACTAGTATAAATAAATCCTCTGTCACATTTCACTGTAACATAAGCGCACAATAAAATTAACACCAGACGAACCTTGACTTTACGAACTTCATTTGCTTGATATTCTGGAGTACAATTGTGATGAATTACACCAACACCACCACACAGCTACAACAACAAAGAAAAGAAAATATAACTGAACAATTTAAACAGGTTTTTAAACATTGTTCAATTATACTTTTATTACAGATTAATTCACAGAATACCATGACCAACAGTAACATCTGAAGCAAAATTTTTATAAAAATTGTTTGGTAAAGTAACTGGTTTGCCATCAGGGACTGCCTACCATAGGCTTACAGTTTAGAACTTAGCACACAATAAAGATGCAGAGCCTTGCTGGTCGAACTCTTGCTCTGCTTCAAAAAGGGATCAGGTTCATGCCCTCCTGACTGAGTCATTTGCTTTTTTAGATGCAGGTTTGAGTTAGAACTTGTAACCTGCTAAAACACCATACAACTGAAACTTTATGAAGTTCAAAGGTCTAGTCTTGCAATGAGAAACATTATGAACTAAAGGCAGAATGGAAGATAAAATTTTATTGACTGTCATCCAGACAAGGTCTCTGTCAGACAGATGATTGACACACTTATGCACGTGTTCACTAATGTGGCCATTTCCTCTCTCCTGCAGCATCAGAAGCATGGTTCTGGGTTAAAGCACATCTTGGCTGATGTTCAAACTTAACTGCAACCAGAAAACAAGCTTTCTGTGGATGTTACAATTGTTACATGGCCTGAATTGTCAATTTCACATGGCACATGATGACTTAAACCCCGGTAAAGCAACAGCAATATTTCAGCTTAGCTGAGAAACTAGTAATAATGTGTAGATTTTAAATAAAGAAGCCACAGTATATTAGCTTATATGCCACTTGGCCTTCTGTATTTTTCTTAGATGCTCAGCACCACCTGAGTATCCAACAATTAAAACCTCCATCTCACCGCCATAGTTATTGCCATCTGGCTTTCTGTCACTGTATCCATTGGAGAGGAAACCAGTGGAGCATTTAGAGAGATTTTCTTAGTCAGAGCAGACATCAAGTCCTACAACAGGAAAAACTGTCATTTTACACAGAATTTTGAAAAGGACAATAACACAGAACTTTTGAATAAACTTTTGTTGTAAAAATTCTTTTTTCCAGTAGTACATTCAAGAAGTACTGGCACAGAACTGAGTCACAAAAAATAGGTTATGACCTTGATCCCAATTGTAGCTTTTCTTGCAGCTAAGCATGTGGAACAGTCACAAAAAATAGGTTATGACCTTGATTCCAATTGTAGCTTTTCTTGCAGCTAAGCATGTGGAACAGTCACAAAAATAGGTTATGACCTTGATTCCAATTGTAGCTTTTCTTGCAGCTAAGCATGTGGAACAGTCACAAAAAATAGGTTATGACCTTGATTCCAATTGTAGCTTTTCTTGCAGCTAAGCATGTGGAACAGTCACAAAAAAATAGGTTATGACCTTGATTCCAATTGTAGCTTTTCTTGCAGCTAAGCATGTGGAACAGTCACAAAAATAGGTTATGACCTTGATTCCAATTGTAGCTTTTCTTGCAGCTAAGCATGTGGAACAGTCACAAAAAAATAGGTTATGACCTTGATTCCAATTGTAGCTTTTCTTGCAGCTAAGCATGTGGAACAGTCACAAAAAAATAGGTTATGACCTTGATTCCAATTGTAGCTTTTCTTGCAGCTAAGCATGTGGAACAGTCACAAAAAATAGGTTATGACCTTGATTCCAATTGTAGCTTTTCTTGCAGCTAAGCATGTGGAACAGTCACAAAAAATAGGTTATGACCTTGATTCCAATTGTAGCTTTTCTTGCAGCTAAGCATGTGGAACAGTCACAAAAAATAGGTTATGACCTTGATCCCAATTGTAGCTTTTCTTGCAGCTAAGCATGTGGAACAGTCACAAAAAAATAGGTTATGACCTTGATTCCAATTGTAGCTTTTCTTGCAGCTAAGCATGTGGAACAGTCACAAAAAATAGGTTATGACCTTGATCCCAATTGTAGCTTTTCTTGCAGCTAAGCATGTGGAACAGTCACAAAAAAATAGGTTATGACCTTGATTCCAATTGTAGCTTTTCTTGCAGCTAAGCATGTGGAACAGTCACAAAAAATAGGTTATGACCTTGATTCCAATTGTAGCTTTTCTTGCAGCTAAGCATGTGGAACAGTCACAAAAAATAGGTTATGACCTTGATTCCAATTGTAGCTTTTCTTGCAGCTAAGCATGTGGAACAGTCACAAAAATAGGTTATGACCTTGATTCCAATTGTAGCTTTTCTTGCAGCTAAGCATGTGGAACAGTCACAAAAAATAGGTTATGACCTTGATTCCAATTGTAGCTTTTCTTGCAGCTAAGCATGTGGAACAGTCACAAAAAATAGGTTATGACCTTGATTCCAATTGTAGCTTTTCTTGCAGCTAAGCATGTGGAACAGTCACAAAAATAGGTTATGACCTTGATTCCAATTGTAGCTTTTCTTGCAGCTAAGCATGTGGAACAGTCACAAAAAATAGGTTATGACCTTGATTCCAATTGTAGCTTTTCTTGCAGCTAAGCATGTGGAACAGTCACAAAAAAATAGGTTATGACCTTGATTCCAATTGTAGCTTTTCTTGCAGCTAAGCATGTGGAACAGTCACAAAAATAGGTTATGACCTTGATTCCAATTGTAGCTTTTCTTGCAGCTAAGCATGTGGAACAGTCACAAAAAAATAGGTTATGACCTTGATTCCAATTGTAGCTTTTCTTGCAGCTAAGCATGTGGAACAGTCACAAAAAAATAGGTTATGACCTTGATTCCAATTGTAGCTTTTCTTGCAGCTAAGCATGTGGAACAGTCACAAAAAATAGGTTATGACCTTGATTCCAATTGTAGCTTTTCTTGCAGCTAAGCATGTGGAACAGTCACAAAAAATAGGTTATGACCTTGATTCCAATTGTAGCTTTTCTTGCAGCTAAGCATGTGGAACAGTCACAAAAAATAGGTTATGACCTTGATCCCAATTGTAGCTTTTCTTGCAGCTAAGCATGTGGAACAGTCACAAAAAAATAGGTTATGACCTTGATTCCAATTGTAGCTTTTCTTGCAGCTAAGCATGTGGAACAGTCACAAAAAATAGGTTATGACCTTGATCCCAATTGTAGCTTTTCTTGCAGCTAAGCATGTGGAACAGTCACAAAAAAATAGGTTATGACCTTGATTCCAATTGTAGCTTTTCTTGCAGCTAAGCATGTGGAACAGTCACAAAAAATAGGTTATGACCTTGATTCCAATTGTAGCTTTTCTTGCAGCTAAGCATGTGGAACAGTCACAAAAAATAGGTTATGACCTTGATTCCAATTGTAGCTTTTCTTGCAGCTAAGCATGTGGAACAGTCACAAAAAATAGGTTATGACCTTGGTCCCAATTGTAGCTTTTCTTGCAGTTAAGCATGTGGAACAGTCATATTAGAAACCAATATGCTGCATATTGCACAATTATTACAATTTTCCTTATTTCAGTATAATCTCTAACCTTTAATGACACTTTTAGCTTTCTAGATGTGCAGGAAAAGCAAAGCAAGCAACAAAGGCAGTTAACCCTTATATCTGTGGAAACAATTATTGTTTCATATTTTTTAAAATAAAGAACATTTAGCATTAGAATGTCTGCATGATACAATCTCTGTTTTTGGTAGCGGTATCAAATGTGTCACTTGCACCAGGCCACGGCTTTCTTTGTATCAAAATGTAAGGTTTCTCCATCACAAACTTCCTCAGTATAGCACAGAAGTTCTACTATGTCTAACAGCACATACCTTTAATCGCCTTCATTCTGTCAGCAACTGAACCACGGTAGTTCTGTGTTTGAGAGGTTAAGAGTGCATCTGAGGGGTTACCTTAATGCAAGGGCACTATTTAACAGAAGAGCCCAGTTAGCCGCTCCGTTTCCTTCTTCGTTCATTTCACCTCTCTTCCTGACTCCATTAATGTGCACTATCATTTCCACACACATCTCAAAATGTTCAACAGATGTGAAACTAGATGTCTAAATTTAATGATAAGCTGTGTTGATCACTGTGTGGGTTACATAGTGAATTACACTGGATATCATGTATCAGAAACGACTTTCATAGATCCTTCAGCAACTTGAACCTGTCAGCCACTGCCTCATCTTCATCCCTCAATCATTGCAGTGTTTATCCCTCAACCGATTAGAAAGTTCATGCATAATCCGACTAGTAAAATTTAGAAAATTCTGGGGATAGGACCAGTTTTGGGGACTATTACCGAATCTCATCAACTTTTACCTGATGGTAGCTATAAGCACAAATTGTCCTATCCTCTGGAACCAATTCGGCAATGTTCTAAGAATTTTCACAAATTTTACTTAACAGAAAACACTGTATTGCCATAATGCATGTGTACACAATTCTGAAGTGGTCATAGTCTGATGTCTCCAAGTTCATGTAACCCACTTGGCCATTTATTTAGTAGCACAATTGGTAGTTTATAATACTCAACTGGAAATTTTATACTATAGTAACTTCTCAGGAAGTTAATTCAGTAACCCACTTGGGAATTTATTATACAAACCTTGTTAGAACATGAAACTAAAAGTAACTCTCATGTTTCCCGCTCTATCAAGGGTTATTTTATCCATGTTATAAATTAATTCTCTAGCTTTGCATTTAAAATTAAATCTTAACAAAGAGACTAATATGGAAAATGAACATCTTTGATTCAAAAAATGTATATATACTGACCACTTCACTGGCTGGAAAGTCAACGAATCCTGGCAAAAGTATAAAGTCACTGAAAAGGAAACAAATTTAACTTATAAATTAAATGTACTACTTTCCAATTCGTCAACGCTTATATGAAATGCTGAATGGATCTGATGGTACATTCAAACAGTTATCATATGATGAACAGTAACAAACACAGGTATCAAGGTGGATGTGACAAAAGCATTTCTAAACAAGTGACGAACTAAATGAATTTTAGGGAAACTTAAACATATTTTGGTCGAGTGATTGTGAATCAAGACTGACATGAATAAGATGAGAAAAGACAAGTGTTCATAAAATTCTGCCGTTTAAGCCATTCAAGAATCAAATGTTAGTTGGACTAGGCTCATTGTCTTGTTACAACTTCTTGAGAAGACAATCCGTCAGTGTTTATATGTCATTAGCAAATGTCAATAGAGCATAAAAGTCTAGAGACTTTAGAAATAATAACAAGTAAAGATTTATTGTTTCAAAACACATTGTTTGTCGGCAAAAGACAGCTTGCAAATGTTGAATTTCCACTTCAGTAATGGGTGGAAGAAAGCAATTGAAAAGGTGATGAGAGATCTTAGTAATGATACAAGAAGGGTCAAAACCACATTTCCCCCAAATGTAGGGTACCTCTGTGACTCTGTATATAGCAAACGGGTTTCAACAGGATTTGCCCAGAATTTCAGCAAGTGTACATATTTTCTTTGGAAGCAACCATTGATACCTTAAGCTATATTACAGCTGTACTATAAACGATTTCAGATTAGATCACACTAACACAGCGTAGTGTTGGCCACAATGAAGAGATGGGAATAAAAGACACGAAAAGAATTATTACGGAAGAGTATATTTATTAGCAAAGGTTTGGTGAAAGGAGGTTGGCATGAATATGATGAAGTGAACTGAGTGTTCACAAGGTCAACAAAGCCAGAAGTATACTTCTGATATCCCTTTTCACAAACTCGCTCTCTAACTAGTAAAACTTATAAAATTCTGGGCATGGGTCCAGTTTTGGGGACTTTTACCGAATCTCATCAACTTTTACCTGATGGTAGCTATAAGCACAAGTTCTCCTATTCTCTGGAACCAAATCGGAAATGTAAGAATTTTCAAAAATTTTACTTAACAGAAATCATTGTATTGCCATAATGCACGTGTACACAATTCTGAAGTGGTCGTGCTCTGATGTCTCCAAGGATGTTAAATAAATGCCAAAGCAGAATTATTAGGTAAGCAAATATTTTCATTATGATTTCAATAACTGCACTGTAATAAACATTCAATTATTAAATCATAATAATTATACTTAAGCATGTAAAGCAGACCTATAATTTGTATGTATGTACATACGTATGTGTATATCTGGGCTTTTGAAACGCACCTTTTAAGGACCTCTCAAAGCTCTGTGCTGTTGAAATTGTATTACTTTAATAATGTTAAGGCTTATCAATAATGCTACATGAAAATAATGAAAGTAAAGAATACAATTTATAATAATTTTATCGAATTATGTTGTCATCATAAATTCCACAAATTAAAATATTCATGTGACTTATAATAATTGATACTGTCTATCTTATATTATTTATTGTGTTTTGTTAATGAAGCAATGATAAATTATGCAAATAATTTAAATTTAGTTGTGTTATCGTATCGTAAGTGTTATGTTAACTAAGTTAAATTTAATGTTACATTATGTTAAAAGCATAATGTTATGTTAATTCAGAAATGTTATGCCAATTATGTTGCATATAAAATAATTAACATAAATTTGCATTAATGTTGGTATAGGTCAGATTTGGGTGGCTGTTATCAAACCTGATGCATACCATTACAGGTAAGAACACAAGAAGTCTAATATTATTTCAATTAAGCTAAGGCATATTAATAATATGAAATGATAATAACAACAGTATATGGTATAAATTATATTAATTTTATTAAATTGTCTTACTGTATTAAAGGCATGTATGCATGCATGAATGTATGTAAGTGTTTTGTATATACGTTTTATGTATGTATGCCTATGTTTCCATGTATGTATGGTGGATGTATGTATGTATGTGTATATGCACAGCAAGTAACCATTAAGTAAGACAGGAGGAAGTAAAAGTAACAATACAAATAAGCAAGAAGCTAAGTATGCAAGCAACTCGGTAACCAACTAATGGAAGCGTAAGTAGCTACACCAGTAGGTAAATTGATAGTAATGTTAATGTAAGTAGTAAGATTGTGATGCAGAATAGGAAATTATGAAGACAATTGAATGAAAAAACAAGTTGGTAATTAAGTACATAGTTAATTAGGTAACATATTCACTTACTTGGTGTTTACTTGCATGCATTGATACATATATAAATACAGACATACACAGATAAATGAATAGCAGGTACATGCATACATGCATTGACCATATGTACATACATTTATATCCTTACTTTTAGATTACTTGGCATAGGACCACTCAACTAATATAATATGCAATATAAGTAGCAAAAAATTTTCTAATTAACATAACACTGCATAATTAACATACTGTAATATTATAACACAATTAACATAAAATTAAGTTACAGAAATATTCGTTGCACCAATAAGATAATTTAATGAAACTGATATAATATGTTATTTAAATGAATAAAAATGAATGAAAACTTTATTGACTCCAAAAGAATAAAACAAAAAGAACAAATACACTGACCATTGCATAGATTGTTGGGATACAAATGGTAGACCCAAAAGGGACCTAAGTCCCGCTAAATTAGGGCCGCCTATTACAGAAAGAAGCATATAGCGACAAAAATGTTTAACTGATATTAGGTACAATTGAACTATAAAGAAAGTCTTAACTAAAACTTAACTAAAAAAGAAACTAAGAAAGTGGATCACCACTGTGATCTCTATGAAACTGAAAATGAGTCATAACGGTGATCTCAGAAACATAAATAAAAACTTATAGACTAAACAGATATAAGCGTTATAATCAACAGTCTAGTGACATTATTAGGAAATTACGCAGATGTTTTTATTATCATTTCATATTATGGATACCTTAACATAACTGATAACGATGTGCCCTAACTTGGAAAGTTGCTTATAGCTGCATCTTGTAGCAATGATAAACAACTAAACTATACATTGCCATGTTATTATTTCATAACCGATACCCGTACATATAGCCAAACAGTGTCACTAAACTGTAAAGGAAAAATAATTTGGAGACACTGGAGACAAGGTGATGAGCGTGCAACCCACAAATGCTCTTGCTGAAAAAAGTAGTTTGAAAAAGGCATTAAGTATAAACTGAGATTTGTAGTTTAACTACTCATTACAACTATTTTTAAAAAGTAGCTAACCATTTTTAACTATTTAAAAAGTAATTTAACTATAATTGCTAACTACAGTAGTTAAGTACTGTCCATCACTGAATATAATTTAAGATTTCAGCGTGGGTCGGGCAGTCAGTTGGGGGATGCACTTTTCTACTTGTGTAAGCTTTGATGTCCTGTTTCCAGTTTTATTGGACGCGAAAATCTTCGTTCCACGACCCAAGGCGAAATTGTTGTTCCTTTTGCACACATTACAACAATGCAGCGTCGTGCCTTCTTGGTGGTTGGGCCCTTTATGTGGAATGGCATCCTTCTTAATCTGCATGTCCTACTAACAAGGAATGCTTGATATGCTTGATGCCAACAGCTAAAAACTGTTCTCTTTTGCTAAAGCTGGGCTATGAGTGTGTCCATGGGTATACTACTTGAGGGGGAGCTATATCAATTTTCTGAATAAATGAAAAATTTCAACAATAAGATAAATTTTATACCAATAAATATAATTACAATTAAATTAATTACAATACAATTCTAATTCTTCAATTAATTATAATAATAATCTGACTAGATTCGGTAACAGTCCACAAAACACGTTTTCCACTGTATTATGTTGAAATTTTGAAAATTCGTAGAAAATTCCCTGATGGGTTCCCGAGGATGGAATAGGCGTATTAGACTACATGTACTCATAATTATCATCAGGTAAAATTTTATAAGATTCGGTAATAGTCTCCAAAACCGGACCCATGCCTCATTCTGCGAAATGCAATATTATTATGTTTACCAAAATTATGAAACTTAGAAATCTACGATTATAATTATCTACGTTTTACAAAATCGTCGGACCTCGTGGCCGAGTCGTGGTTAACAAGGCTTTCACTAGACACTGAGATCGCAGTTTGCTTACTTGTATGTAAGACCTTGACCATTGGCGAATAACTGGGCACCCGTCAGGCCATCGTCCGGCACATAGCCAGCTCCTCCGGTTATGAGATAATCAGCCATACTGCAAATGCAACACCATGCGCCCAGATCAAAATCAATCAAGCACACAACGGCAACCACCCACGGTGCACGATTAACTGACACACCGGAAACGTTCTCACCAAGGGTTATTTAGTTATAGATTCTACACTTTTGAAAGAACTACTGCGCGCCACGCTGTGACTGACTATATGATTATATAAAAACTAGTGGTAAATAAATGTAAATGTAGGCCTACGTATATCTCTATAGCGATCGTAGGCTTATTTTCAATGAATGTATGAAGTGAGGTCTTTGACCACCCCTGCCCGTTTGAATAGGCGCGTGCCATTTAAGGTTATGGACCGCGATAGCCCGAAATTATGATGAGTCGGTTTAACTGATAACAAAAACGATGCCGCGATATTCAGAAAAATCGAAATCGACACCAAAATCGCTATTCAGAAAACTATTAAGAAAACTTAAAATTACCGAATTCCGAGAAGTTGGTATACGCAGAAAATATCAAAATGGTGTAGCTTCCTTCACGGTTATTATTTTACGTTCACTGAACACTGTTGAAAGTTTTGATGCTGACTAAAGCGCGTATGTCCCGTCATTGAAAAGCTACTTGTAATGTTCCATCTCTACGTTAGACTAGAGTAAATGACGTATTACGTTGCGGAAGTTGTGGCATTGTGCACTGCGCTCTGAACAGAAGATAGCAATCCCTTCAAATGGTGGGCTACCAACCAGTCGAAATTTCTAAATGTGGCCCAAGTGTCAAGGTCGTGTTTTCTGAATTCCAGCCACATAATCAGTCTGTGGCTGGAGAGAGAGAGAGAGCGAGAGAGAGAGAGAGAGAGAGAGAGAGAGAGAGAGAGAGAGAGAGAGAGAGCTTCCAAGTGTCGGCTAGTGTGCTCCAACAGACGCTCATCGCTCAATGCACACCACATTGAACAGTTAGTGTTTCTAGCACAAAGTTTGCTGGATGACGAATAAACGAGGAGGATGGAACTTGTTGGGCAAATACTGATCAACCCTTTTGTAATGTAAGCCAAGTATTAGCCTAAAATGACACTTGAGTGAACTGCTACATTCTTATGAGACGTCGTATGCAGAACTGCATAAATTTCAAGAACTGTTCACATAAAATATAATTCTTATTTTAACACATACTAGGTAATTTTGTTACAGTCTAATTTAATCTAATGACTTCCCTTATCCGTTATCATAAACCTCATGGCATCAGTCGACGATCGCTTTGTCAAAATCGTAATCCCAAATCATAATCCATTGGGGAAGTCGGGTCGATATCCATCGTCGTCGTCGGCGTCGTCATCGTCATCATCATCAACAACAACATCATTTTCATCATCATCATAAGTACAGTTTTAATTAAACAAGTGATGATATATTGAACTTTCATGACGGTATCTATAATACAATTTGCTTCCAAAGCGTCAGTTTACCATCGTTCGAAGTACCACTGAGCGATGGCGAATGAGAACTATAAATTGAAAGCGAGATCGATTTCGCAGTTATCGTCTGAAGGCAGACAGACAGCCTAAAGACAGATAGCCTAAACTGGGTAAGTGTGATGAAATGTATAGGGCCTAGGCCTATGACATGAGTCGAGAACACGACGACACGAACAAGCGAGCCGAGTGAATAGCTGTGTGGAGAGTCCTACAGTTTTGGCCATGCAGTTGAAAGAGCGTTTGCATGTTATAGAGAACCAGAGTAGGACAGTTAGAGCATTAAGTTGAATAGTTGTCCATGCATGATACCAGGATTGTTTAGTGCAGTGTTTATAGGCCTACATAAAACATGACATTTTAATGCAGCGCGTGTGTGCGTGTGCGCAGGTATGTGCATGTGCGACTGTGTCTGAAAAAACCCTCCCTGTCAAAGTCGGAATAACCAATATGAGAAAAATCGACGCATAAAATAAGTTCGGAGAAGTTCTCTGTGCACAGTTTCACAGATGACGCGCAATAATTATGTCATTCAAATGGTGTCATGTTAGAATTCAGGCTACATAAGTAATTTTGCATGTAAAGCACATCAGTCACTTGTTTTGTTGCCCTAATTGACATCTGGTAGATGCAAAAGGACGGTTCGGGACCACCTAGTGTCTTAGCCCCCGACGCCACCGAAACCGCTACAGCCCCACCACAGCCACAGTTCGGGGACCAGTTGGGTTGATACTTCCGCGAAGCTGGCCTCTCTCCCCATCTCCGCCGAAGCCGCCACCACCCCACCGAGTCCCAGCTACAGCTCGGGTAGCCGGGGTTGATACCTACTTTCACGACCCCGGCCTTCTTCTAATACCCCCACCGAAGCTACCACCACATCCCCAGCCAGTTCGGTCTAGCCCACCCACGAGGTCAGCACAACACGGCAGCGGGGTTGATGGTGTTGGAACAGCAACAGGACCCACCAGGTGGGGTGCGTCGTTTCCCACACCTATTTAGGTGAAAGTCTGGCGTCGGATAAATCTATTCGCCCGAAATAATGGCTTGGCAAAGAACAACAGACTTCAGCGCACATCCACTGATGTGCTAGGCCTACTAGAGCACTGTTTTAGCCGCGGAATATTCCACCAATAACTGGTGGATCATGCCATCTTTTGAACGGTGAACCATTCCACCCAAAGCTGGTGGAGCATTTCCCCTTTGCAATGGTGGACTGCTCTACCACCTGCAGTTGGTGGTTTGGCTCCACCCTATCAAATGGTGGAACGATCCGCTGAAATATTGGTGGATTCCAGGGACTACAAAGACTGGTGGAACTTTCCAAATAGGCCTGTTTCTTTACAGTGCAGATGTAGATGAAACCGAGACATGTAGGGACACATTCCTAAGATGAGACGGAGTACAGCCTGCAAGACAATTACGCATAAGCATTACAATGTCGGACATGCGTATAAGTAGCTTATTGTGATTGGCCATAATGCAATATTTTATTAACATTCGCTTGGTTATGCAATCAGCCCATGGTTAATCAGCCCAATGTTCAAATATTCAATTTTCAAAAAGGAGTCCATGTACAGTTTTAAGCACAGGGTTGATAAGCTTATATGTTAATGTATCGATTAAAACAACGACAGTGTATGATCTTAGTATCTTATGTGTACTTATCGATGCTACTGTTGAAATATATATGAATATAAATAACAGATAGATTATAGTAGGCTTATGTTTCGTATTCTGTTACTGACGGAGACGACGAAACAGCACGCATCGTAAAGCATCCAAATATAGTAGCCAGAAAAAGCCTTTGACTGCCAAATGAAAGACTGCTCCGCAATTTTGCAATAAATGGTCTTACAATTTTTTATTCGTCTGGTTCTGCGTAGCTGTGAGTCTGCCGACTTTCTAATTCTTTGTTTCACTTTCCTGCATGGAATTATCAAACTATAAAGAGTTCAAATTTCAAAATTGTTGTGTACTTCATTCTCCAATCAGTCGCATATTCTGTGATTGGGTGCACTGATAAACAGACGTTGCATGTGTTTGTAGGCCTGAGAAACAGATACAGAAGTATACGCCTAGACATATCGCTCTCAGCGTATGCATATCATTAGGCCTAAAATATAGGCCTGAACATATAGGCCCATAACCGCTCGAACAGTCAGGCGTAATCAGAATATGGTTAATGAGTCGGTGACATATTTCTGAGACAAGTTTAAACATTAAACGGTAACGTCGACGTCTTAAACTGTGGCGTCGATGATCTGTGGCAGGTGCATAGGAAACGAGTTCGAAGAACCTAGATCCCAAGTCGCCCTATGGCAGAGCACCCGATGCGTGCAGTCGACGACTATATGCATAGTTTGTTCAGAATAGGAGAGACGAAATGTTGGAAGAACAGAGTTTGAGATAGGTTAGGTGAATTTAACAGGTTGTAATTGTAAATGTAATTGTAATTTGAGATTTATAAAGCGCCTCTTAGAGGATAAACTCAACAGAGGTGCTTCCGACCCGTAAAAGTAAAATCACTGTTGAACAGTACAGTCTTCAGGCGCCTGCGGAACACTGAGAGGGGGAGAGAAAGGAGCTCAAGTCGCAATTCTCGAGAGAGACGATTCCAGCAAGTGGGACCAACGTAGGCAAAGCTTCTGGACTGGGCTGCAGCGGTACGCAAGCCAGGGACAAACAGGAGGTTAACACAGGCTTAAGCCTATGAACTTTTGTTAGGTATATATTCAGATGGTTGCGATATGATGTGCAATTGCAGAACAGCAAGTAAAAGTTGTAGATCCTGTAATAAAATACATTCTGTAGATTGTGTAATAAAATAATGGAAACTAGCACGTGGCCAGAGGACTGGACCAAGTCAATATTTGTCGCCATACCGAAGGTCAAGGGAACGGAAAAGTGCGAAGAATACAGAACAATCGCTCTAATCAGCCACGCAAGCAAAATTCTACTCAGAGTGCTGCTCAACAGGATGCAGAGGAGGCCGGATGAAGAATTGGCTGACGTACAGATGGGATTCCGAAGAGGAGTGGGCACAAGAGACCAGATTTTTAATTTACGCATCATCATAGAGAAAGCAAGAGAATCATCAATTCCTCTGTATATAGCTTTCATTGACTATAAGAAGGCTTTCGACTCTGTACAGCATGAGAAATTATGGTCTGTGCTGATAGCCATGGGTTTGAATATACAGACTGTTCATGCACTGAGGAGTCTGTACAATAGTCAACAAGCAGCGGTTAGAGTGGAAAAAGAACTAACAGAGTGATTCAGGATTGGTAAAGGAGTGCGCCAGGGTTGTCTGGTGTCACCGCTGTTCTACAATTGCTACTATGAGGTGATAATGAGGGAGTCGGCAGATGAGCTCAGTTGGATCGGAGTTGCGGTTAGTGGACGCACGTTGAACAACCTAAGATATGCGGATGATATCGTCCTCATCGCCACCTGGGCTGGCTCTCTGCAGCAGCTGATGGACAGGATCAATGTCGTGTCAAGCAGATATGGACTATAGAGGTAAATACAAAGAAGACAAAGGTGATGGCAGTCGCCAAAACAAGGACAAGTGTCTCCATCCTGTGTAATGGAATACAGCTGGAGCAGGTTGAGTCTTTCCGATATCTGGGGGCTGTAATAGATGAAACTGGCGATGGCAGCAAAGAGATACGATCAAGACTCGGCATGGCGAGGATGGCTATGGGTTCTCTTTCATACATCTGGAAAGATCGATCTATGGGCCGGGACCTGAAGAGGAGGGTGGTGGAGACGATGGTGTGGTCGATGGCGTTGTATGGCTGTGAGACATGGACTCTGAAGGCCGTAGATAGAAAAAGAATACCAGCTTTTGAAATGACAACATATAGGAAGTTACTGCGGGTCAGCTGGAGGGAACACAGAACAAATGCCTCAATATTGGAAGAACTGAGACCAACGAAAAGACTGCTGTAGGTAGTGAAGGGCAGGAAGTTGAGATATTTCGGCCACCTACTCCGCGAAAACAAACTCTCTGCTTACCTACTACAGGGATATGTAGAGGGATCAAGACCAAGGGGAAGAACGAGGCGAAGATGGATGGACGACATCAAAGAATGGACTGGACTATCAGAAGCGGAATGCATCGGGAGCACACGGGACAGGACGGCATGGAGAGGGCTGATATCGAGGACTCTGGTCTCCGACCTTCAGAAATGAGGATGGACATATACGGATACGGATACGGAAGTAAAAGTTAATGGAGAAGCGCTATGCCACGCATTCAAAGCAACGAAAAAGACATGCGGATCATAGAACCAATATGCAAAACACTAATTAAGTCGCCTTCGGAACATAGAATCACCATGTAAAGCAGTAAATAGGCCTGCCTATTGGGTACGTTTAACAAGACCATCATCCTATCAGAAGCGGTTTCAGAACAAGCGGATATCTGGGAAAAGAGAAGTGGAGAGTAGGCTACTGATTCAGGCTGCACGATTAAGTTCCTTCGCCATGCAAACCTTCTAGCATTGTTTCCGTGCCACTCACACAGTCATAATCAAGAAAACCGGCATTGTACTTAAAACTAAAAAATCAATAGACCTACACTGTGCAAAATATGTAATTTAAAGGTACATCATGATGTATAATAACCATAAAAGGTCAAAGGATGCTCTTCGTCATAAGAAGGAAGGCGTTGCTAAACAATGCAGACTAATGAATAAATTAAATGAATACGAAAGTAGTAGCTGTCTGATTTAACTGACATATCGTAATCGTAAACTCGAGATATCTACAGCGCTCAACGAAAGCTAAGTGGGGGGGGGGGGGCACCAGCTTATTCACAAGCACTCAGTTAAAACAAAACCGATAGTCAAGAAGGATTCAATTCCAGGTCAAGATCCAAAGTCAGGGAGGCAGACGGTCAAAAGGCTACGGTGGGCGGTGATTGGAATTGGATCTGTAGGACAGATAGGCCTAAGGGGAAGAAGAGGAATATGAAGGTGCTGTTGAATAAGCGAAGACAAGAGCAAGACTGAACAAGGTGCTAGTTCGTCCACACTAGGAGTGTTTTGTTCAAACCTTGTGGCCACATCTACTGAAGGACATTCGGTTAATTGAAAGAGTAGATAAAGAAGAGCAAGAAGATGAATGAAGGATGTGGATTCATGCCGCACGAGGAGAGAGAGACTCCAAGGAGTTGAGATTCAAAAGCATACAGATAAGAATGATGAGAAGTTACGTTGTGAAGATCATCAAAAGTCTGAAAGGCATTGATCACATGAACCCAGATAAGTTCTTCTCAGTTGACCACAGAAGGTGCAGACGTCATCAGTTGAAGCTTCATAAGAAACGATTTAGACTGGATGTGAGAAAGTGTGCATTTTGCCAACAGAGTTTTGAACACATGGAATGATTTCAGCAGAGCTACGGTTGGATGTGGCTGTCTGGCGTCATTTAAAACGAATCCAGTGACCGAGCCGCAGTAGAGGGACAGTAGGTTAAATAGATAGTAGGCCTAGTCCTCCTCCTACTCATGCCACTCCACAAGGTGTTATTACTAAATTACTAAAAAAAATCAAGAAAGAAGCAAAGAACAATCTCTCTCGTCCAACCTCCTAACTAAATTATTGTGCACAAAATTTGGTTGTTAATTCATAGCTTCTCTCGCGTTGGCCTCTAATGCAAAATGCATCAATCGTTGGCGTACCACAGTCAAGACGAAATCTAATATCCAGAAGATCAGCCCACTAAGACAGAGAGACAGCCTATAAGCAGTATGATAAAGGCAAGTCTTAAGTTGAAAATGAAATGACACAAGCGACTGAGCAGAACAAACAGATGCAGGAAGAGAGTTCCAAAATCTAGGTCCAGTAACCGAAAAAGCTTGTTCATCAAGAACAGTTCTAGTCTTAGGTATAACCAGAGAAAGACAATCAGATGATCTGATTGAATAACGATAAGTCTAAGCAATGAAGACTGATTTTGAGTGTTGTTGTTTGGCCAAAGTTAAGTGAATATATAAACAGTATAAGCCCCAATTTGAAACAAATCTTTTGCTAAACAGGAAGCTAGTGCAGATTTTTAAGTACAGGAGTTATATGCTCATACTGTAATGTGTCAACTATAGCTCTAGCCAAAGAGTTGTGAACTTTTTGTTTCAAACTCTGGAGTTTCTGCATGTTTGACTATACCACACTATAAATAAATCGATTGTTATTTCTTGACACAGATATTTTTTCTTGCTTGCAGTTGTTTTCATAATATTCATGGTTTTGTTCAGAAGAAAATGAAGAGCCATGCTGTTCGATATTCAAAATGAAAACAGAACAAACACAAAGGCGTGTTCACAGAGCAACCTAACAGCATAAGGCGTTGGAATGGTTTTCCAAAGGCACAAAAGTGTAGTCCTATATTTAGCCTACAGTTGCACTACTTAGCATGCAGCGAGCAAAGTTATTTAACCAGCATTGGGCCAGATTTTAAAGTTGTTTGCTTATGGTCCTAATACAGTCACGGGCCTATTATAGGCCTGTGATCAGTTTAGTATATGTAAATACATAGGCCTATACGACTTTCACAACTCTACTTACTATTTGAGCCCAGAATTGAACGACGATCATGAGATTTTCTACAGATTTCAAGTGCATTGTGGACTCAACGACTTTTAAAGCAGTAGCTGGAGAAAGCAGACATTCTAGCCAAATTAGTCTTTCAGCTCTACTATTGACAGCGTAGCCGATACATACGTCTTGATTACCACTTGTGGGAAATTGATTTATTGTCATTTCTAGAATGTACGCTCTCATTGTTATTCAATATTAATAGCATAACCATAGCAGTAATCTACAAGATCATATAGGCTACTGTATGGTACACTAAAAATGTTATTACTATAATTATGTTAAATTTCCTGTTTGCATAATGTGCTATACAATGCAGATTAATGCAGTGAGATGTAATTCGGCGTAATGTAATGAAGCGTAAGGCCTAACGTAATTGAACATTTATATATCGACAATTCAAGGACACTCATCCGTGGCCCTCCGGTCCTCTGGGCTTCACACAGAATGGTTTCATCGATAGAGGTAAAATGCTATTACTGCAGACCTTATATAGCTCAAGACTGCTATTTGACATGTAGGCAGATTGCTGTAGCATCACTTACCTTAAATCTCTGCCTTTGGGGTTCGAATCCTAGTGTGTCATGTAATATTGGTAATATGTTGTCGTGCCATATACCTCGTAAGGAAAGGTTGTCTATTGTTACTGGTATTGTCGTGTTTGCGATAGCCTTAAGATCCTTCAGCTCCAAGATGATATCTCTCAGAACTACAATGTTGACGGAGACGAGTGTAATAAGTGAGCTATAACCTTACCCTGTGCTACTTTACATTTTCAGACTATTCCAGAATAAAAGGCTGACAGTCTTATATGCCGGAGGTGCGCCGAGTAACCTTTGTCATGAGCTTTTAGGCCAATGATTGCCTCTATACCGCAAGCGCCCGAAATCATTCTCTTTGCTTGTCATTATCGTGTTGTCGTGGTGAGGTATGAGTTTCCCCTGAACAATCTCTAGAGTAATTCATCGTCATCATCATCATCATCATCATCATCATCATCATCATCATCATCATCATCATCATCATCATCATCATTATCATCGCTTTTGTTGTCTCAGGCTTCTCGGAGGTTCTGCCTTTGGCAGAATACCCATCATCACAACTTCCCCTTGTCTATCTTCCTTCAGCCCATGAATTATTCTTTCAGATTTGGTCATCATGTCATCCACTTCATCCACCCAACTTGCATGGTAACTGTCCAGTTAACCTTTCTTCTTGATTTCCGGAGGATTTGGATTCTGTAATCAAGGCGAGGTTTCCACCTACGTTGACCAACTGTTTTCGAGGTTCCTGTCCATCTCGCGTAACAACCTAGATGGTGCTTCAGATAATGATTTTACCACAGATAGCACAGCCCCAGCAGGCATTCCTTTATCTATCGGTTCACCCTTTCACCAAGAAGAGATGAGAGTCGATCTTTGAGGGTCCTTGTGCTATAACGATCAATGAGTTGCTGAATGAAAGGAATTGCCACCCAGGTGAGGTCATAAACGTGCAAGGCGTGTCTACCCCCCTCGTGGTCATTGCACCCATTCTGTTCGCTTTGGAAAGGACACGGAGGCCAGCCTCCATCAAAGAAATTAAGTAGACGCCTATGTGGAGGCGATGAATCGAGTCGCTTCGGTTGTATGCATGCATTTATACAGTGCCTTATAAGAAACTCTCATATTGTTCGGCCTGAGGTGTAGTAAGACAACAGTATGCGTGATTAAGCTTATGTCCTATATATGCGCAGATACTTATAAAGATATATGAATTAGTTATGTGGAATTTCATCGATAGTGATATCGATAAGTTCCACTAATGTGTGCTTGTGTTATGGTTAGGGCTCTCTCAAACACAGAGACAGACAGACAGGCATACAAGCATACAGACAGACAGACAGACAGACAACTGAATCACACTTACGTCAGCTGTTCCATGTTCCTCGATTGCATGGGACTGGAGCGCCGCCTGGAGATGGATTTCTGAGTCAAAACAGGAGGTGGTTTCATTTGATGATTTGGTTCATGGTTAACTGATGAAGTCACAGCAGCAGCAGCAGCAGTCCTATCTGTAGAACTCCGCGAGCTGATGCCATTCGAGTCGACGGCGACTAACTGAGTGCCAGCCGAATTCATCATGTTCACCTGGATGGTGCGCATTCAGGTGCTTCGGAGGTAATCCTTTGTTTATATAGGCCTAGCAGACGTAGGCCCTGCAGCGCTTTCTGTCTGTCCTCTGTCGGCGCTGGTCGACGCACTCGCCTGGGTTAAACCTAAACAGGTGATCAGATGATATGAACAAAAAACACTATCTAGATTGGAAACACAGACGCATTAAGGCGGTTAGATCTAAGATCGTTTTGTTAATCAACCTCTTAATTCGTTTTGTTAATCAACCTCTTAATTCACTATCATACAAAGTCTATCCATTGACCCAAATGTCTCCCGTAAGGCTTTTGCAGACGACAGCTGTCACGTTTATTCATATATGACTAAGGTCCACATATCACTTCTCACATAGGAGGACGACAGTAATGCAGGCCACGCAAATGTATGCATATTCATGAACAAGAATAGTCTACATACATGTACATAAAACTACACAACAGGCCTCCATACATGGCGTGCACAATTCATATAATTCATAGTACTTGATATATATATATATATATATCATGTGTCTTTAACGCATACATTAGCTACATAGTTTAAGCATGCATGCATACATACATGCATACATCCATATATACATGCACACAAACATGCATCCATACATGCATACACATACATACATACATACATACATACATACATACATACATACATACATATACATACATACATACATACATGGAAGCATAGGCCTACAGCGTGGCAGGCAGGCAGTTTGATGGACTGACTGAATTCAAATGCTTACATCATGTGTTCATGTGCTAGAAATGATATGGTTTATGAACCGACAGTTATTGGGCTGCGTGTTTTTTATTTTAAATTCTGATCATCAATCTTGGTTTTACATACATTTCAAAATTAGCCTAAATTTATAAACTGATAGATTTTAATCGTTAGTCTAGTTTTCATCAAGGAAGCTTCATATATTTCTCTTAGGTGCATTCAAACTCTATTTTTTCCCAACTACTGTGGCTCGCCTGCTGACTTCTTTATTATCGGCCACTCGTTGTTCATCTCTGGCTTGTTTATTTCCGCCAGTTTCTTTGCGTGATGCAAGCTTCCTTTTCTCTTTAGCAACGTTCTACCATAGGTTCAAACTAGCATAGGCTTGGCACCTTTTTCAACTAATATGAGTCGGCCCAAAGGCTGAAGGTTCTTTAGCTCTTTTAGACTATAGGTTTCGTGTGTTATACTACCTGTATGCTTTCGCTTTTTGTAATTTTATCCTTAACAGCCAATCCAATTGTTTCTTCACAAGCTATCATTCCTAAACATTTAGATATGACGCTAACTGTAGCTGTCATGTTCCAATGTTTAAGGATGACAGCTTGTGAAGAAGCAACTGGATTGGCAATCATCATTGGCTACAGTACTCATTATTGTTATCTCTCTTCGCTGTTTTTGTCACATAAACTTGCTCAGTTTACCCAGCCATCACCTCATGTTGCTGCTGCATTTGATTTCACCATCCTTCTGCAACCTATTCCTTTGCCTTATCCAATAGCTCATGTCTAATATACCTGCATGCTTTTACAGGCTCGATCTGTTCATTCACCTTACTCCCATGTCTATAAATCCATATCTAAGTCCAAAACCCATCGGAATTACTTGCTGCTAATTTAATTTATCTTCTGTCGTTTCTTTCTGGTGACTTCGAACTAAGCCCTGATCCTTGCAACCTTGAAGCTACTAACTTCTGTAACCTGAATATTCAGTCTATCTTCTCATAAAAATTATACCATGGATTATCCCGTAGATATATTTGCGCTCAAAGACGCTTGACTCCAACCTCTGTCGGCGCTGGTCGACGCACTCACCTGGGTGTAAACCTAAACAGGTGATAAGGTGTTATGAACAAAAAAACACTATCTAGGTTGGAAACACAGACGCATTAAGGCGGTTAGATCTAAGATCGTTTTGTTAATCAACCTCTTAATTCACTATCTGGCACTCCTTTGTTCATTTCTGATACAATTCCTCCATCAGTAGATGTAAAAGGGGGTTTTAAAACAGTGTTTTCCAACCTTTCGCCCAATCACTACCGAAGCGTCACCGCCCCCTCCATTACGCCTCTGAGCCACAGTTCGGAGGCTGCTTCCATTTTGAGTTGGCTAGATCTGCTGTGATCTGTGATCTTACTTGCAGTCAGGCCGGCCTGTAAAACATAAATACGCATGCGTAAGCAGACCAGGTTATGGAACGCCAACAGAGCCAAAATGGCGGATTTACTTTTGCGGCGGAGGAGCTGCGTTCATCGCGTCACCCCGACTGCACACGCAGTGCAAGGCCATGGAGATTCGACAACAGCGAGGATTTTGATGAGCGAGGCGAGTGTCTGCTCTCAGCACTCTCGTTTTTTGTCTCTTCATCGAAGATGCTTCCAGCCGTGCGGGTCTTCTGACGGACCTGGTCTTTCATGGCCTGATACTTCTCGATTTCCATCAAAGACAAGTTTATGTACTCATCGTCGTTGATTACGGTGTCCTCGAGGTCCTTCGAAATGCGACTGTGGACAGTGTTGGATGCTTTCTTGTTTCACCAGTCATTTTCTCTTTTTTGAATTCTAATCACTGCTTGAATTCCTTGTTTCTACGCCTTCTGAGCTGATAATGATGGGCGACTTCAAAATACACATAGACACTCAGACCTATGCTTCATACAATGTCAGCATATACTGTTGAGCTTCGATCTTATGCAGCACGTCTCCTTTCCAAACCAAGACATCGGTCACACACGTGATCTTCTCATACCCCAGTCCATTTGTTTTGCTGTTAATATACAGTACCCCTCCCTCCCTCTGAGTCATATTTTTCTGACTACACAGCAATTATTGCTCAGGTTTCTTTTCATAGCAAGCCACCCTCTACAATCTACATACTCGTTAGCTACCCTCCTTGGAAAATGCTCAACTTGTTAACCTTCAAAGCTGACATCCTTGTCTATTCCCTGTGGTCGCGCCCAGCACGGGCAGCTACTGAACTTGCCATCCAACTAAATGTGACTAAGTCTAAAATCTTGGATGAACACAACCTGCTAACTCATAAAGATAGTTCACGCTCTTCCCAAACCTGGTACAACTCAGCAGTAATTATTGCAGCAGTCATGCATGCAGGTGGCTGCGCAGCTAGCTTGAAATATGTTGGCGACTCTCCCATATATCCTTCCATCTTTTCAAATTCAGGCGTCACTGTTTGCTTAGTCAGCAAGTTTTAAGCGAGCGTTTGTATACGAAGTTTTTACTAGATCACGTGCTGGCTAGTGGTGGGGAGATGTAATTGGCCCTACAGGTAGGCGGGCTCACTTCTGCAGTAATTATTGTCAATGCGAATTTTATCACGTGGGAGCTTGCGCGGCCTCCTCTGTGATGAGTCACCGGGTTTTGGAAAATTCACGACAGCGCAATATCAAGAGGCCGGTCTAAACCAGTTAGATACGGTTTGCTGTTGGTTTGCGGTTTGCCCGGGAAAGGGCCTATATGAGCGGACGCAAATGCATTAAGAGAGCGCGAAAATATCTAGCTCTGGTCTGGCAAGTGCAACGTTAAAAGTTTGAGTTACAAATGCTGTTGATAGATCCGTGCGCTTAGAAAATGTGACGATTCAAGTACTGCTGTGACTGAACTGTTCATTTAATTTTGTGATTGAACTGTTCATATATTTATAATTTCTAAAATCAAAGACTGTGCGTCTTTAATCGAGCTAGCGTTACGCTATAAAACGGCGAATTGACAGTTCGAAGGTCCATCGTTGACATCTACGAAAGATCGTCAACATCCACCTACTTGTCTCGTCTGGTCGTTGAGAGCTCCTCTTCTCCAGTCTTATTACTGCAGGTGGTGAACAAGTTCCTACAACCCCACAAATGCAGTATACAACCTAGCTCTTCATTACACTCTTCTCTTGACGACATGATTCTTTTATGACAAGATACTGCTGCTGCTGATGCTGCTGCTGATGATGATAATGATGATGACGACGATAATAATAATAATAATAATAATAATAATAATACTAATCTAAGAACATCTATAGCGCCACTATAATAATGCTCAAGGCATCACTCAAAGGTCCCTACTTAACAAAATCGTTGTGCAAGCCAAATTCCAGGGTGAGTCCGGTCGAAAAGTCAAGAACGTTGCATCGGTCTCTCTGATCTCGCTGTCATTTGGCTCGCATCTTACCTGCACACTTGGTTTCAATCAGTCCGTATCAAATTAACTCACTTCTGTGCCCGTTATCTTGACTTGTGGCGTTCCACAGCTCCTGCTTACGTTAGGACACTAGTTTCACTACCTACTGATAGCACTCTTGACTACCACTTGTACGCTGATGATAACCAGCTATTTCTCTCATACGAGAGCTCCACGTCTAATCCTGCTTGTCTAATTCAACTATTTGCTTCGGTTTTTGGTGATCTTCTGTCTTCGATGGCTAGTAAGAAACTTCTTCTGAATCCTTCAAAAACTGAATTTCTTCTTCTATGCTCAAGCCAAAAACTTCGTAAATTTGATTGCCATATGTCTATTTAGTTGGGTGGCTCGCTTGTCACTCTTACTGAATGCGCACACAGTCTAAGTATAATATTTGACTCCACTCTGTCTTTTTCTAATTATGTTTACGCCATATGCAAATGAGCTCAGTTTCGCGTACGGGATATTCGTGGAATCAAATCTCTGTTGCCTACAACCCGACATGATTCTTTTGTCTTGATATCAATTGCTAATGCATTTCTTTCTAGCAGACTTGATTACTGTAACTTACTTGTCATTGGCATCACTAAGGGAGATCCGCACAAACAACAAATAGTTAAAAACTCTACCGCCAGAGTTATAGCATAGACTCAAGTGTATTTCGCCAATGTTGCATTCATTGCACTGACAGTTCATTAAGCAGAGAATTCGGTTTAAAATATATCTTTTAGTTCACTTAGTACAACACTTAAGTCAGACGACTTATCTATGTTCCTTGCCTACCCCTCAGTCCAATAGGCATTGTCCTCGATCAGTGGATTCGGTGTCTCTTGCGATGCGCAGCACCAGAACAGTGTTAGGCTTTAGAATCTAGAGCGTTCCCGGCAGCTGATCCTAAGCTCTGGAATTCGCTGCCCAGTGCAATTCGTTCTGTCGCTTCTTTGATGTTATTCAGGTCTAAACTTAAGACTCGTTTGTTTCAACTTGCTTACTCACCGTAGCATGACTTCTGGTTTATCCGACCTACCGAAATTCGACCTGGATTCTCCAAAGAACTATGAATCTTTGAGTACGATTTCACTAGAAGCGACCATCGACTGATGCCTTTGGCATTATGACCCTTTGGACTAGATAGATTATTACCAATATTGAAACCGGGGCATTCATATGCCCATAATACCACTATAGCAAACGACGGCACATTTACGTAAACCAGGCATATATAGAGGCCTACAGTAAATGCGTTCTGTCCTTGGTCCATAACTGCTTATTCTATATTCGGCTCATTTGCTTTTTCTCATATCATCATTTAATCACCACAGTCATGCTAACGACCTCTAAATATATTGATTTGGTCTCATTCACTCAGCTACTGAACTGTCTTCAAATATGTCTAAATGTGTCGCTCTGCAGTACGTGACTGGATGTCTCAAAACCGACCATGGCTTAACATGAGCAAAACTGAAGTTCTCTGGTGTGACTTTTGATTACATGTTGACATTGGAATCCCATATTACCAACATGACACAATCCAGTTACTTTAACCTGAGACAGCTTCGACCGGTTCGTCGGTCTGTAACTCTTGATGCTGCCCATGCCCTTATCCGTTCACTTGTCTCGTCACGCCTAGACCATCGCAATTCAATACTCAGTTTGTCTTCCTCGTCGTCTTTATAACTCCTTACAGTCATTTTTGCGTGCAGGTGCTAGCCTTGTTCTTCAGTTTCCTCCAAGATCCTCACTTACAGACTCAATGTCCTAAATTACATTGGCCATATTTACAGCTTGGTACAAGTTTAATGTTGCTGTCTTTGTAAACAAGGCGCTTCATTGTCTAGCCCTGAGCTACCTTGCAGACTTATGCATTCCACTCACACTTAGTCCTACAATGACATACTTAAGATTTGTACCGGCAACTAAGACTAGAATGGTTGATCAGGCCTTTCGGGTCGCTGGTCCGCGTGCCTGGAATAGCCTTCCGGCATCCATTCAGTAGTCCAAAAGTGTCAATCTCTTAAAAAAAACAGCTGAAATTCTGTTTACTACATAACTTTTAGTACTTGGGCTGACTTTTGACTTTTTAAAGCACCCTAGAAGTAGCCCGCTACTTACGATGCTATATAAATTGTCGTCATTGCAATTACAATTACAATTAAGATCAGCCTGCTCTGGCAAATACAGCGAATCGACGGTTCGAAGACCGATCGATTGGCACTTGGAAAAGTCATCGACATGTTCAAAATACAAAAACCGCGTCAAAATTCTGGAGACAAAGTATCGATGTACTCGCTTGTTAAATTGTACATGTTCACGTGGAAATGCAATTATGTGTATCGACAACTGCACGTTATCCTACCTGTGATTCAATGCGAGCACCAGAAATTTAAAGTTACCTGTAAATTTTGCTTACACATGAATGTATAACTTGCAATTTAATGCATGCATCAGTGTTGCACTGTTGCGCCTAAGTAGCTGTTGTTACCTTCGTTTGCATGTTACCAGTATTCTATCTACGTGAACCTGCATTTGCATGTACCGATAATGCATCTGAGTGAACACTGAAGTTACCTGTGTTTGAATGCACCAGTATTGCACCTGCGTGAATGATGTAGTGACTTGTCGATTCGTTAAACTGCATAATGAACTTACCTGTAAACGTGTGCACCTGAATAATGTCGAGTTTTGCCTTTATAGCAGTATCGTCCTAGACCTAGTGAGCTCTGGTTGCAGTCAGAGGCCGCGTGTTAGGCCATCGATGAATTTATGATGGACATGGACCCGCTTCATCTTCTCATGCCCTGCTGCTGTATCCTATACTGTATGTTGCATTCAACTGCATATGTGCGCAGACACTGTCTTCATCATATGATATGCATAAGTGCATAGATGCATAAGGCAAACGCGCATGAGTATCGACTGATTCTCTGCTGGCGCATGTAGGTTCTAGCTATGCATGCTTTGTGTGCAGACATATATATGCGCTCACAGTTAATCTATAATCTATCATCCGTAATCTATAATCTAAGCCAGTATAATATAATCGCGTAATTTTATAGCGCCACTCTAATGTTTTCGTACGTTGCAGTTGGGATTACGCAGATCGACAGTAATCAGAGCAAGATGGCTGCATTTTGAGGTGGGGTGAGATGAAGTGAGATGTAGTGTAGTGGCCTGATGTAGTGAGGTGAGACAACACAGGCATGATGAGATGAGGTGATTTGAGGCGAGATGACTTCGTTTCATGTACCCTCAAACCATCTTCTCTAAAGTGCCGTCCTTCGTAGAGATGGAAGATATATTTCTAAAATATTGGTGGTTGGGCAACAATTTTGACCCATGACTTTCTTGTTTCCTGCGAAACCGAGGCCTCAGAGGCGATACTGCAATTCCATGGCTGAGGAGCAGACATAAATTGAACCAACCAATATTTCTGCCTGAGTTGCATCCACAGCTCCATATCTCATAGTAGCAGATTCAACATGATCATCAGCACGCCATCTACCAAAAAGTAAACGTTAAAGACAAAGATCCACTTCTTAACTTAATCGCCGCTGCCGCTCGACATTTGTCAGTCAAGGAAACGGATCTGAGGTAGTAAACCTGTTTGCGATCAAGACATGTGGTCTCACCTGTTCCGCCTGCAGGTCTGATAATCATCGATTTAAGGCGCTACCTAGCGGTTACTCTTTTTAGTGGGACCACCAGAAATGTCATGAGAAATTGCGCTATATAAGTAATGGAACTAATGTCAAAAGTCTTAGATGTGGAACAATTGATGCCATGGACGTGCGATTTATTTCCTTGCAGCTGACGTCGGTTTCAAATCTGCTCTCGTGTGTTAACTTCTTGTCCAAGGCCGTTACAGATCCTTCGGTCCGTAATCTCCAATTCGCAATCGCCAAATCACAAGACAGATGTTGCACGTGTAATGTAAATATTGCTTATCAGGCAGCCAACACGTCAGCATAAGAAGTCGCTTTACATTGCATCACAGTTCATTCCATCATCTACATCACATTTGTGTTGCTCTATGTTTTATATGCACCTTGTACGTGATAATGGTGTTTTTAGATTGTTATATGGTTGACCGCCAGGCATAACATTACTAAGATGTATACTTTATCGTCATCATAGCATCATCAGCATATTCATTATCATCGTCGTTGCATCTGCACTCCAGTGTTCCATGAGCTGCTACTGCTGCTGCTGCTATATGCTCTGTCTACAATCGATGTCAGCAATTTCGTTGTCCTAGCAACGCTCTGTACCTGCTTTTCCATCATTTACGCGCTTTTGCATGATCCTCCTTGTCGATGATCTTTCGAAATGCCAATCGATCGGGCTTCGAACGTCGATTCACCCGATTCGTAGCATAGCGTCAACTTCAATTCGCAATCGCCAATAAAGACACAGAGTCTTTGATTTTTGTAATTGTGATTTCATGAACCATTCAGTCACAAAAGTGCTTGAATCATCACAGATTCTAAACGCCTGAATCTAACAACGACAACTGTAAATCAAACTTTCAATTTAGCACACAACAGACCAGTGCTATATATATATATATATATATATATATATATATATATATATATATATATATATATATATATATATATATATATATATATATATATATATATATATATATATATATATATATATATATATATATATATATATATATATATATATATATATATATATATATATATATATATATATATATATATATATATATATATATATATATATATATATATATATATATATATATATATATATATATATATATATATATATATATATATATATATATATATATATATATATATATATATATATATATATATATATATATAATCTTTACGCTTTGTCAACAGTGATAACGTTTATCTAACGATGCTGTCATATCGAGATGAATGGCCTTATAATTCTCTCTCAATAATGCATGTACGTCCGCTTATATGGGCCCTTTCCCGCTAAGACAGCAGATCAGTGCAGACTGGTTTAAACTGGTCTATTCCTGCAATCTTTAGAAAAGGATATGAAGGTAACGTGAGCGTGAATTTTCCGATGATGACTCAGCCTTTTGTATTTACGAAGCCTTAAATGCAGTGCTAGAAGACTAGGCTACATAACGAGAAACGTATAGCCATGTTGAAAGATCTTCGTTGTAGCAAACATGCTCTGCAATTGACAACCGTGCATGTTTGCGCTAGATAAATCAGTGGCAGTCATTACGCTTAATTACAACTGTGCGATGCCATGAAAAAACAAACAAAGACTCGGAGATAGACCTGATTAAAGACTGACAGACAAACAGACACACAGAGCCAGAGAGATGGCGTGACGAGCAGATAGAGTGATTAAATTCAGCCGGATCTGAGATCCGGCAACCCTGATCGAGATCCACCACCTAAAAGAGGAGGAGACCCGCCACCAAATATCCACTCGGAACCCGTCGGCCTCACTGCACACTTTCAATGTTCACTTGCATCTTAGAAAACTCCGTTTCTTACAGAAACAGTCCAGGCTGATTTTTATTCGTTGCCTGCGGATAGCAGCTCAAGGTTTCGGAGACGGAAGTAACTTACATTCGAGCGATGATACAGCATTTTGCTTCATTCTTATCTGTTTGTTGCAGAATGTTAGGATCGGGTTGAAAAGTTTAAATAACATGTGTTTTGGTTAGTTACAGTCGATCGTGCATCATGGTGCATGCGGGTAGCTATTAAAAGTTGAACAGTGTAGAGCAATCGCCAGACTGACACAGCGAAAACTTAAGGTTTTCTTTGTCCGAGAGACCCGCAATCGAGTGTGCTCATATTTTGTCTCCCACTTCTTGGCCTTCAACTGTCCCGTCAGAACATGGGGAAAAGGAACTAGCTTACAGTAAGTTAGTAAGTTGCCTAATATCGGAATCTCGGGATTTCTACAGCGCCCAATGAAAGATAAGTCGCGAGAACCAGATTATTCACAGCTTATTAAGTGTCTTGCTACATACATACAGCCATGTATGGCTCTTTATGACCGCTTCTCCCAGTTCGATATTTATATAATGGGGGTGCGTGACAGTGGTTAGCTGCATGCATTAGTCTGTTAAAGGGCCAGAGAGATCTATGGCATTGCCTATGAAGGAGACTGGTCTGGTTGCAGATTATCAGCGAAACGCAGCAGAAGTAGTCCGAAATCAGTCACAGACTTAATCAAAACAATGGTTTCCATTCAGACCAGAATAATAATAATAATAATAATAATAATAATAATAATAATAATAATAATAATAATAATAATAATAATAATAAACAATTTATATTGCGCCGTAACACGGCGTAGGCCGGTAAAATGGCGCTGTATATGAGTAAAAAATCAATGGCAGCCATATGATATTTTAAAAAGATGCGTCTTGAGTCGTGACTTAAATGCGTCCAGAGATGGGGCATTCTGCACATGGTCAGGAAGACTTTTCCATTAAGTATGGCTAAGTTTATCAGAAACACGAGCAGAAAACTAATTATACCCGCATCAGTTGTCAGAAAAACCAGCAGAGAATTTCTTGCGATGATCCGACTGACCTTTCACTGAGTAGCTGTGATTCCTTTGGCTGAGTGAAGAATAAGCAATGGACTGCCGCGTTGTCATCGCAGGTTATCGTCTCTGACTTTTCTGTTGGCAAACAGTGCTTTTCAACTGCGTCGCCATCTTGATACATTAACAGTAACAGTAAAATGCTAATAAGGGAGAAGAAGAAATGAGTAAAGAAATGCGGTAGAAAGGGGGAAACAACGGAGCAGAAACAGACAGGAAAACGAGAATGAAGCTGAACAGGAGAGAGATGAAATGAGAAGAAAACAGAGAGACATAGTATGTATTGAATATGAGCAAGAATAGGAGAAAATGAATAGAAGAAAGAGCCGTTGACGAAGGAGACGGAATGTTCAGGTTAAAAAGAAAAGCACCGATTAGACGGGGGGAGTAGGATAAAAGAAGTAGGAAGAGAGCGAAAGGCAAGAAATCAGAGAGGAGGAAGAGACGATATGACTCGATTGGTAAATGTGAGCCTATAAGGCGCATTCGGGCATCAGAACTACCTTAATGCGATATTATTATTCTATGAGAGTAGTTTGTTTTGCATTCGCTAGATTTCGCTAAAAGTAACGATCTTTGCCGTTTCACGTGAGATCGCTTTTCAAAGAACTCCCCGTTAATGTAGGCCGAAAACGAGACTGCATTGTATATAACATGTTGCCTATGGAAACATGTACCAACTACAATCAGACTAAATCTTCATTATTAAGTGCATGGGGGATGAATTCCAGATTTTACCTAGACAAATTCATATCCATGTACAAAATAGGCAAACAGTCATATACGCAGTTTTCAGATCACTTGCAGGATGTGTCTGATTACTACTTAGAATCTAAAGATATTTCCAATTTAGAAGCGCTTAGGGATGGTGTAGCCTAATCTTGGAAAGGCTTAAGGAGGCTTTACCAAGCGATACTCGTTATTTTTTGGAAGCTAGGAAACTAAAAGCATCCAAGTAGCAGAATAAGCTGATTTACATTACAAGCAGACAGAATCACAAGTTTTGAGCATCTAATTTGGACCAGAAGGATAACCAAGGGAAAAGAATGCACCCAATAATACGGATAAGGAAACTATGGTGAATAAGAGCCATGGGAAGGAGCAGTATGTGAATGCAAGATCAATGAATCCAGGATATGGTAAAACGAACTGATCAAGGAACCCATTTTTATAATCGCAAATATAATAAATATTATTTGTAAAAACAAAAACACGTTCAAGTTAAACTAGTTAAACCCCAAGTCTATTCTCATTAAGATTTTCGACTATCAGAAAGGTTTTATTGTGCCATTGTGTCCGAATGACTTATGCTGTGGAAGCTCTGAGGGACACCGGAGATCAAATCACGCTAATCACGCTAATCAATCAAGAGCTTGCGACAGGTAGACCGTCTATCATGCAAGACCCTATACAGTGCAGTGTGTTCTGGGACTTGTCAAACACACTGTATCTCGACCTATGAAATTGTTATTTCTTTACCCATAGCAGAAGTTAATTGATTAAATTAATTACTTAATAACTTCTATTGCGAAGCTTCTATAATAAGTTAATAAATTAATAACTAATATTAATAATTAATAACTTCTATCGCTCAAACTATAACTTCCATGCACCTCTAATGCACGACCAACCGATGGCGCACCACAACCAAGCCACAATGAGGTCAAAATCCAGAAGAGCAGACCACTAAGACTGGTATGCAGCCTATGGTGGAGAAGTAATCTGAACAAGGTAGGTCTTAAGTTGAGAACGAATTGACACAAGCGAATGAGCAGAACGAAAAGATCCAGAAAAGAGTTGCAAAATCTAGGTTCAACAACCGCAAAAGCTCGTTCACCCAGAGCAGAGTCACCTCAGGGCCACAAACAGATGTGCTCGTTGGACACAGTGCATTCGTGGACCATCCTGTTCTAAATGACCCCATTGCTGCTCATAGCGGCTCTGTTCTGAGTTTAACGACCAAATCAGACGTAGGCCTGTATAGCCATTAGGAAACACAATTATGACATTATGGGTGAGCGGGATATGAAAAACTTAAAATCTAATCCAACACCTAGCGAGACCATATTCAACGAGAGACGCCCTGAGGTGAATGAAAGCAGAGCCTAGCGACTTAAAAAATAATTAATAACTGCTCTGGCTTTCAAGTATGCGTGATATTTGAAGCCGCCGAGCTTCATGACATGCGTCCGTCGCCAAGACATAAAACAGCTTCATTCGAAGACAGAGTCTCGGATAACAGTCCTTTTTGAATTCGGCTGAGTCCACAGCTGGTGTCATCCGAAGTCGTTAGGGCCAAGAGGAAATTCGTAGGAATGAATTGTTGGCCGACGACACTAATGCAGACTTAAACACCTTCTTTGGTCGGGAGGCCGAAGAGTTCAGATTAGCTCTGCAACAAGACTCCACTTCCAATCGACGTCAAAGGCCTTTGATGCCATAAGATGTCGTTAAACATTGAATATTAGGCCTACTACTACTCCACGTTGTCCGAATGTGTAACCACAGTGTAATCGTAGTGGAACAAACAATCCACCGGCCAGAATTCATCGCACAAGAGCTAGACCAGAGCATTAATAAAAATATTCTCTGAAATACCTGGAGTCATGAAGTCAGATATAATAACGGCCATTTTAAAACTCATTTGATAACAGGTTTGAGAGAAGTACTAGGCGTGCCATCAATTTCTTTGGGGCCTGGGTTCGTATTTCACCAAAGCCACCCGAATTAATTACAAAGGATAAACCTGGCAAGGTAAAATTGGCAGAGAAAGTATAGAAGGGATATAGTATCCTAGCATCAAGTATAAAATAGTCTAGTTACTCTCATATACGAAGCGTTTGGTACCGTGAGTAGGTAGATCCGTCTTAGTTTAATTAGATCCCGCGGGATTAGAGCGACCATTAGGGTATTCCTGCAAAAATAATTAATAAAAATATTGTTTGAAATACCTCTCTGATAGAGGGGGAAACAAAACGTAGCACCGCTGCAAGAGAACTGCAAATTCTGCTCTATGTGGTTTGGTCTTTTAATCATTTCCAGCAATGTATACGTGGTACAAAAGCAAAGGTCTATACGGACCATAACTGCTTAAGATGGCTCCAAATCATTATCTGCGTCTCATAAGATGCGCATTAGCGATTCAACGATATCATTTGGAAATTAACTATGTTCCGGGAAGGCACAACTCATTAGCAGAGGGCTATCTCGGACCTACATAACAAATTTAATCATTTTGCACTGTAGAACATTTCAGTTTTCAAGTAGATAAATCTGATTGTTAGAAACTTATGTAACCAGCTCATTTGTAAAATCTTATATTATGTATTAGCCGATTATAATAGTCTTTGTCTGACCGACATCACTAGTTGTGGTTTTGTATCTTATATTCATAGATATCTAAAGGCATAGCTAATTTGCCCACGAGTTAATTTGCACGTGAAACTGAGAGAGGAATACGTGTAGGATGGGCAAGGATTGTAAAAGGAGACCGAGAGAAAGAGACACGAGGGGCGGACATGGGTCTGCTGATTGGAGTGTGGATGGGGCAGAGATGGCTGATTGACAGGTGGAAGTGAAAGATGAGAGGGTAATGAACGAAGTTAAAAGCATACGAAATTGGAAAGACCTGACTGAGGTCCTCCTCTTTTCGTAATACGTATCTGTAATTTCGTTTTGTAATTATTTTCCCTTCTACAGGGCGTTGTTCAAATTCTCTGAGACGCTTTGAGCCAGCAAACGCATCTTTCTGTATTATAACTTAGTCGCAAATTTCAAATGGAAATAATTTTTTTGTTCTTTTTCAACGTTTTTCTACTAATATTATAACTTAGTCGCAAATTTCAAATGGAAATAATTACTTTGTTCTTTTTCAACGCTTTTCTACTAATATTATAACTTAGTCGCAAATTTCAAATGGAAATAATTACTTTGTTCTTTTTCAACGCTTTTCTACTAATAAAGGTCGCATTATACACAACAGGGGGTTTTAAAATTCAGATTGTTTTAGGTCTCTGTTGGCTTCAGGTGTGTCCTCCTTACGGACTGTCATTAGGCCTAGAGAAGCCTAGGAAGATGTCAACAGTAAACATAAGAAACCGTTGCTCACATGATGACACTGGTGAATCCGTCCAGGAGTTTCCAAGAGTGGAGGGACAAGTAAGCAAGACCGTACATGGCTTCGCAGATAAACTTTGACGGCCATTTTTAATCATTGTAGGACTTATGACGGTATTTTTGTGTCGCCAAAAATTGTAAATACCCTTTCAGTCAATGTTACATTTGATATGGAAATTTATATCGTCACAATTTCTCATTATCTTTTTCATTCATCAGCATTTTTAAACATTTTTTTAGTTTATATTTATTCAGATATTAATTACTTTCTCAAGTTTAAAAAAAATTAATTCCATAGATTTTATGGCTGTTTTTTCGTTTTCTAGAATTTGCTGACCTTTTAGTCTATGACTAATTTATTTCAGTTTCATACTATGATCATGACCTTTTCTCTTAATAGTTTATTCGACAACCCTCGCCCTAGCCAGTTTCTGGAGGGAAAGTCGAAGGCGTGGTACCTCGAATATTACCCACCGTAGATGACACGCTAGTTTCTCTGCCTGAGTTTGGATCTTGACCAGGAAACAAACCCCTTTGCCTATCGATTTTGTTTTTACTGAACGCCTGTGAATAAGCTGGTCCCGTGACTTGCCTTCTGTTGGGCTCGGTAGAAATCTCGGGGTTACGATTACGATTATGATAAATGGTGCCATGGCTGGATTGCCTTCCTCTGGATTCGCCCTTGAGTCGCGACATTGTAATTCCGTTTATTATATTGTTCTTCTAAATGTTGCATGAAAACCATGAATAGCAGATGAAGGAATTCAGCGATATTGTCTGCTTTGCTTTGAATTGGTGTTTAACTGTAGCCCGCTATCTGCTTTACATCGGTCTACAGTTGCATATTACTGAAACTGACCCTCCCACGAAATGTCCCGTAACTGTTTTCATACAAGTGTATCCTCTATAGACAGATGACGCTCTTGCTTGCAGGTCTGGTAGTGCATTGTTGATAGCTTTTATTATGTGATATTGATCTCTTATTATCGATGCGTTTAATATTCGCGTATAGCTCGGATTAAATTTCTCTATGTGCCACTGTTCTTCATTCGCTCTGTCTTTCTGTGTATATTCTTCGTGTACATATACATCTGCGGGTCTGTATATATAATGTAGGCCTACCTGCATCTGTTTTTGTTCGTGTCTATTACATGTTTCAGTATGCCTAAGTGTATGCGTGTAACTTCGTTTCTTTGCTTCGTTGATCGTAATTAAAGCCGTCACTGGAGGCTGAGGCTGTTGCAGTCTTGCAGACTAATTTAGGACGAAGGCACCGCAGTGTCGTCGCACCCTGGCTCCGTCGGGAACCCAGACTCGTCGCTATCCATCCGTCCGTCCGTCGGTCCGTCCGTCGGTCCGTCCGTCCGTCCGTCCGTCCGTCGGTCCGTCCGTCGGTCCGTCCGTCGGTCCGTCCGTCGGTCCGTCCGTCGGTCCGTCCGTCGGTCCGTCCGTCGGTCCGTCCGTCGGTCCGTCCGTCGGTCCGTCCGTCGGTCCGTCCGTCCGTCCGTCGGTCCGTCCGTCGGTCCGTCCGTCGGTCCGTCCGTCGGTCCGTCCGTCGGTCCGTCCGTCCGTCCTCGTTGCCTTGTCTCGTTCGACTGTCACCAATATCAGAGTTTTATCAAGCGTTCGTCGCCATTGTTAGGAATTCATTCGTTCGCCATGCACGATGATCTATCTAATGGGGTCTGTCTGCCCGATTGGACATTCCATTAGGCTACTGTCGTACAACAGGACAAGAATTGACTCTTTACAGCAGAACCATCTTTTCCTTCTTTCCATCATTTTCCCACTTCATTCTTTTTCTCCGTTTCTTCTTTATTCTATTGCCAGTTCTTCTATTTTCTACCTCTTTGATTTCTATCTTTTCCTTCCACTCTGATTGCCCGTACACGTGTTATCACAGCCTGTCATTCCGTCATTATATCTCTTCATCTTCCTATTCATTCACTCCATGTTTCTTTTCCTCTTTTCTGCTTTTTTCTTGTTCCTTTCCTTCTTGCTTCTGCTTCTAATCCGCGACCAAATGTCATATGATTACAATTTTAAAGACGCAGGCTAATTGGCAGAATAACATCCCTCAGAGTTGGTCTTACCTGAAGAGTAGGTCCCTACTGTAAAGAACCTGTTACATTCATTGTTTTTGGATCTATATGCATACACACGTTTTTCTAGCTCCTATATTAGGGAAACCTTTGAGTTGGATTATGGTCTCATATCTGCGCTTAAGACCATCAAAAATTGAGAGGCTTGGACTGAAACACAAGATTATAGTAAGTACATAGCATCTCTCGTGAAGTTAATTTTACAGGGCTATTTCGGAAATTAATTTTCACTCATTTCGCATTTATTGCAACAGGCGCTCGTGAAAGCAGCGAAAGTACAACTAAATCCTGCACCGCGACACGTTTAGAAATTCTTTACACGCAAGGGGCGGTCATAGTGGAAGCAATACACTTCGAGCGGGGACTAAAGAAATTACCAGGACTTATTTGTACGCACCATCAAGTCTGAGATAGATTATTAAACTGATGTCTCTGACGCAGCTTATTCGAAGCAAGGGATTACCAATATATATACATATATATAATGTATATGCACTCTCTTCGCATTTATAAGACATTCAAGCAATATGATGACGTGGGATGCGTATACGATTAAGCTGCATTGTATGCAAGCAATATCTGACGCGGAATGTCGGCTATATATGAAAACAGCTCGAAGAGTAAGCTATTTCAGTTGTTTAAAGCATTATATAAGATAATTTATTAAATACGGGCTTTTTACTTCTGGCTAAAATATGAAGCTCTTGAGCAAAACCTCGCCAAGAAAACTGAAGGTTTTCAAACTGATGTTACTGGAGACGAAAGTTCTACACGAAAGAACCCTAATCGTTTAAAGCTGATAGTATGCCTATTGCAGCTCAGTTCAATCAAATTGCCTTCTAAGCCAAACTGTTATTTTTATATTATACTGACATAAACTGGATGACCTCAGCCTGTCAATTTTCAAAGGTCCTCAGCTTAGACCGGGCTAGTATCTGAATCCACCATCAATGTCCTTATCATAATTTCATTAGGCCCATTACTCTGCTTTTGATATACCAGTTTATATTAAATTACCGACTCAGTCAAAAAACACAGATGTGCAGCTGAACCCCACACTTGAAGATGCAGCCCATATATAGCATGTACATACGGCTTTTATCTGTTTTTGAAGACCACGAAATCCATTGCGTGCATGGCCGCATATTTTCATCCATTGTCGTCGTATTAAAGGATAGGTTAAGCTGATGCTAGACATGTATAATTTCTATATAGGTAGCCCTATAATATATGCGTATGTGTATGTATGTGGATATGTGTGTGTTATTTGCATAGCAATGGTATGCAATCAGCGTAGCACGCTATAGAGTGAAAATGTCTAAGACCAAAGCGTGTAAAGTTGTGTATGTGTTAGTATGTGTGTGTGTGTGTTTGTGTGTGACTGTAATTATTTGTATGCGTTTCAGATGAAATATTTTCGGCGTTTATGCATGCGCGACGCATAGAGCGCGATATCCACCAAACCGACGCCTGCGCTCATAGAATGCAACGATTTAGGAAGACGCGATCAAAAGCTATCTATAGAAAACGACGACGGAAGGAGGAAGGGAAAAAGACCCGGAAGAGAATCAAATCTATTCAGATAGGCAGCGACTGCTCTCCAGCATGCATGCGAAATCCTCGTTCGATGCACCGTGTATCAGAATTTTCGCGAGGTCTCTGTTGTTCAACGGTTGGTCGTCTTTTCACCCGAAGGCTATTCATGATCGTCCTACCATAATTATATGCGTCGCTGTGACCGAGTGTTTTGATAAGGCTGCCGTTAACTATTTAAGACCTGTGCGAACGCCATGCTACAGTCAAACGGTTTTTGATATTGACATATGTCGACGATCTTTCGAGAGTGTCAATCACTCGGGTTTTGAATTGTCGACTCGCCCGATTCGTAGCTTAGCATAAACGCGAGAAAAGACAGACAGTCCTTGACTTTCATATATATGAGTAGAGAAAGTAGTCACAACAACACTTCAGACGTCTAATATGCAGTTTCTAAACACACGAATCCATCAACGACATTTGTAACTAGAAATGACAACTGAGCACACAACAGTCTACTGCTTCCAAATCTTCTTCGCACTCCTCTCAATAATGTGCCCGTAATTGCTTTATATAGACGGTTTTCCGCCAAGTCAACAGACAAGCCCAGATATGCCTCCTGCTATTGCGCAGCTGTAGATTTTTTTAAAATCTGCTGACTTATAACAACCTGGGCTTGACGATTTTCTGCGTAAGTGCCCACGTGATAAAAGAATCACTGCTGACGTCGTGCCGCAAGACGCAGCCAGCCAATCACACAACTCCTCCACGTCATGCGTGTCATTCAGGCGCACAGGTTATATATTTCATCTGTGTGCACGTGATCAGCGCGTGGAAAACAAATCAATAACCTCGATGATTTGTGGAAATTTCCTATGCAAACACGCGCTCTAAACTTGCTGACCAAGCTGACTTACACGCAACTCACAATTTACATTATAGTCTGCGGCAATTATAATACTTGCTTCATGGTCAGCATTTTTCATACCGCTGGTCATGTTAGTAATAATGCGCATCCGCCACACTCTATCCGCTGCGCTTGCCTTTTCGCTTGTCAGCATCTCTCGCAGTGGGCTTCAGATGCTGGAGCCCGCCCGTCACGAAAGCTGAGCGCAGTTATGCCTTTCTAATTAGACGGCTTGAAGAAACGCTGTATATATGCAACGGTATTAATGTAGCATTGTACTTTACCTGCTAAACACATAGCTGCACATAAGTAAACGTGCAAAGCGAACTAATGCACTGTAATACTTCAGTTTATCACAAATTACACAAATGCGTATAGTAAAGATATCAAATTGATATGGACTGCGCTGAAAGACAATAGAAAGCCTACGTGGACAGCGATAGAGCTTTTCGATATATAGGGCCAGATGTTCAATCACAACAGTAATAAATTATAGCATGTTGCATGTTCTTCTTTTTCGTCAAAGGCATTATATCACTTTCGTGGACTTCACTGGCTCCCTGCTGAATGGCGCATTAAGTTAAAGATTGCCTGCTTGACCTTTAAGGCCTGGACACCGGTCGTCCATTGTATCTTAATACATTGCTGAATCCATGTCGCCATCTCAGATTCTTGGTTATTTTGATACTGGTTTGTTGCACGAACCTAGGTTCAGAACAATTGTAGGATCACGTGCCTGCAGCTGCTGCGCTTTTCGTATTTGGAATCGTCTACCATAAAAGCGATCATCTCTTAAATCGCTTGTTAAGACTCACTGTTTTGCTCTGGCTTTCGCATGACACCATCTTGGCCTCTAGCAGACATATTCAGATTTACTGAATTTGTGCGAGTAACAATTGCTTTAAATAAACAAATAATACATTTATAGATCTGCATATATAAACGCGGATATATACAATCGATCTTAGATATCTGTTATTTATCGTAGAAGGCACTAACTATACATTTCTTAAGTTTCTAATTAGTAATACAAAATATGAGAAACATACACCGTTTTATCTTGGTGTTGATTTGCTGTGTTTGGTTTTCATTCACTCGCGTTTTGGACATACGCTTTCGATTGGTGGTATACAGATGAGCACGGGCAAAAAAAAATCCCCGCTAGGCCCGGTCAGGCCCGGTCCAACCAGCAGGGCCCGACCCGGCCCTGCCCGATTCGTAAAAATTATGGATTGGCCCGGTATGATGACTGAAACAAATTTGGACAATCTCTAGCCATTAATACAGTACTTTATTGAACTCTACTTAGCTGAATCTCTCCGTCTCTCCTTCTGACTTTTGGATCTTGACCTGGAACTGAACCCTTTTGCCTATCGATATTGTTTTGACTGAGCGTCTGTGAATAAGCTGATCCCCGCGGCGCGGCTTTCGTTGAGCGCTGTAGAAATCTCGGAATTACGATTACGATTCCGAAACTAGTCACTTAGAGACGCATATGTCAATTACGGTATACAGCTAGAAAACAAATGATTATGTATCTTATTCTGTCACAAATGCGTGATATATTTATATGGCTGAAATTGAATGCAGAAACAGAATGCTATCCTCTGTTTCTGACAGCCAAGTCCTTTTATCGGTCTCTCACGTTCGTTGCATCACCCTGACGGACATTGCGTAACCCGTATATAGGCCTACATCTTGTGGCATCGCACCATCCTTACGGACCTTGCGTAACCATTACGTACGTTACTCCTACACAGGCCGGCCACAAACTGTCAATTAAAATCAAACTGTTGCGATTGAATTTTCGTTTATTTAATATACGGTATTAAGAAAAGCCTGAACTGTGTGTCTTCCTTCGATTAGGACAAGTCGACCGTTCGAAGCCCGATCGATTGACACTTGCAAAGTCATCGATATATCTATAAATCTATCAGAATTATTTTAATGCGTGCTGAACGGTCAGTCGAAAGGTCGGTGGTTCGAATACCTCCAGGATAGAAACTTATTTAGAGATTTCGACTTCACTTGTACCTCCCGCTAACTCAGCTGTATTGACTACACTAACCGTACGCTGTCAGTGAAATGATCAGTCTGCGAGGGAAAGGGCTGGCTGCCCAACCTCGCATGCCGAGACCAATAAGTATGAAATAGCTAACACTTCATACCTATAGTTGGTTACCCATCGGAGTTAGCTTAAGGGATTACTGTAATTTTTCATCTATAATTTTATTTAAGCTTTTACTCTTCTTCTTTTTGCTCGACTTTTTTGTAATTTTAATGAAGCTTTTAGCATCTGGCGACGTGGAAGTTGGGTACATCAACAACTACCCTTAACCTACATGTATACTTCGCCCGCAAGTGTGTTCCATTATTATGGAGTTGAATGAGTTCGTATTTTGCAATTTTTCTGAAAAAAGCATGCTTTCAAAGGGAACGGCTTTCGTTATCAAATGCCATACAGCAATATCGTCTGTGGGAGACTAACATTAAGCCAGCGTATTTTGCGCATTAAAAACTAATTTCCTTACTACCTAGACTTAGTAATTCCTTCCACTTTGGCCTCTTATTCCTCTCCCCTGCTGTCTACTTAAATTCGCCAAAATCTTCTTACCTTCGAAAGCTTCTTCGATCATCATCTTTCTCATCGTTTATTGTAAGTATATATCTCGATTAGGCCTACTTCGTTCATCTTTTACGATTCTTTTTAATTTAACGCAGTCATCATCATCACCACCACTGTCAACATCATTATTATCATCGTTGTCGCTGTCGTCATGTCGTGAATCTGATCATAATCTGATCATCTCATCTTCATAATTCTTCTTAGCATAGCTCCTCCTTATGGCTTTCATTCTCCTCCTCCTTCTCCTCCTCCTCGTCATCATCATCACCAGCAACTATTCACCCTAGTCACTGGTTGTCGTTATCTCTGCTGTTATTATCTTTGTTGTTTCATCTCTGTTATTTCATCTCTGTTTCCTGCTATTCCGGTAATTGTTAGAAATACCCAGCCGACGTAATAAGCTACTCATTCTCAAGTTGTCTCGTGCGATCATTGCGCCCACCGATGGTCTTTAGTCCAACTCCGACAGACCTGATGGACCTGTTGATTGATTCGTCTGAATTATCCCCTTAGATGCTTCAATTATTCATCAACGTCTCTTTCTTTTTCAACGTCTCTTTCTATTTCCAATGAATATTGGTTGTTTGGGTAATTTTCTGAAATTCGCGCAGTAAGAGTCGTTGGTTGTTTACAGAAACGCGAGCTGTTATACTCAGAGGCTGATACACGGTGTAGGTTGAGACAATTTAGGCCTAAGGCTGTGTGCTCATCGGCTGAGCGAGGAATCGTAGGCGTGACGGTCGGCTGGCGCATGTTTTATTACGTGGGTGCTCATATGGAAAGTGGACCGGTCTAAACCAGTCTGAACTGGTCTGCTTTGGTTGCAGGAATGAGACAATAAAACAGTGGCAAATGCTTTGTGAGGAGACCGCGAAGAAGATTTGGGAGTAGCAGACTATCATGTGCTCAGTGCATAGTTTGTTACAAATTTTGTTGATTAATTCGTGTGTTTAGAACTGTATATTCGACGTATGAAGTAATCTGGTGACTGAAGTGTTCGTTTTATCAATTACATATAAGTAAATCAAAGACTGTGTGTCTTTTATTGAGTTAACGCTACGCTACAAATCGGGCGAGTCGACGGTTCGAAGCTCGATCTATTGATAGCGTCGAGAGGTCTTCAATACTCGTAATGTCGACGGGGAATTAGAAGTGGATGTGAAGTCGTGCAAGCAGCTGCAGTCTGTTCGTCAGGCTTGACTGTTACTCGTTAATTATCCCAACATACAAATAACGAGCGTTTGCTGGTTTATGTGCAGAGCGAGGACGTACATAAGCATGTAAGTCTTCGTGCTTAAGATATTATTAAGGAGGATGAGCCTAGGCCTACAGGGGAGCCAGGTAGAATTAGGAAATGATACGGAAGCAGTTTCAGGTAAAGCAGAGCGATGTAAGAACGCCTGCATCCATTTCACGTCTTTTGACAATGACTTGATATAACAACTGGTAGTCTAGCTTTGTATGATGGAGAAAAGAAGCTGGAGGCGATTCGTTCAACTAAGTGCAAAACATCGATGAGCTCATACTTTGTGCAGATTCACTTGAGGTTTAACGATTTCACAGGCACATTTCCTCATCAATGAAACACACAGAAAGAGTTCATGATATCCGAATGAACGAATTCTGTCTCATTAATGCTGAATAATAATATAAAGAGACACTCTTGAATAGGGCTGCGTACATTTCAATTAACTTTATATTCTTTTGGTTTTTTCTACAAAGTTGCCAATACAAACATAAAGATCCTCAAAACATTATTCACAGCGAATGTAAAAATTATATTTAAGGCCTTCCAACACTGTGCGGCTTTTTAGTATACATAATCATCGACTCGTAAATTTTTGATAAATTTGAAAGTTACGTTTAATACTCATAATCAGATTGGCAGAAAACTCGTTCAAGACAAAATTGTGGAGGAAACATAGAAAAATTTAAAATGTGCTGCGCTGTAAAATACATGTCGGAATGTAAACAATTTATGATATAGGATGCTGATGTATTAGATATCAATAATGCAAACAATTTTAAGAATGTATTACATGAATTCCTATACTTGTCAATGCCATAGTGTGAGATATGAAATTTACACAAAATATGGCAGTAGTTAAAGTATGAGCATTGGCAAATTCATCATCTCGTCGGAGCAAACATGCGTTGATGGTGGTCAGCGAATGTGTTGAATTACTCTAGAAAACATTGATGCTCAAAAAGGCCAAATAAACTTTAAAAGTACATGTTGAATAGTGTGCATAGGCAAAATTAGGTGCTGCTATTAATAAACTTAACATTATTTTATCTGAGATAGAAATGACCTGTTAGAACTAAAAAGACTACAGAATTTAATTAAATAAATACATACATTACACTACTACAACAACAACTACCACTACTACAACTACTACTGCTGCTATTATTACTAATATTATTATTGTTGCTGTTGTTGCTGTTGTTGTCATTGTTAGTATTACGATCATCAGCATCATCATCGTTGTAATATTATAATAATGTTGCGGTGATTCCAGAATAAGTCACTGTTAACAAACACATGGAAAGCGACATTAAGGCGACTATGGATTATTATCCGAGGCGTTGATTTATGTTTTGTATGAATGAGAAAATTGTAGACGACGACGTTTTATGATTTTCTCCGACGACCCTCTTGTGCCGTCCATAAACATCAGCGCTCAGTCAATAAATAAAACACTTCTAAACTCCATCGATGGACGGTAGCTGCTGCTGCTGCTGCAGCTGCTGCTGATGCCGCTGCTGCTGCTGTTATCCCACTTTATAATAACGTCCTGGTTCTGAATCTGCGTCTGGGCGCCGTGATCATCCGAAGATAATCGGCGACGGAGGCTGGTGGTAGTTGTGGTGGTGCCAAGCATCCCCATCGTCATTATCGCGGCGTCATCCTTGACTACCGCTCCTGTTAATCCCCCGACGAAACATCACCCCACCCCGCCGCTGTCGTCATTCGATGGATGTCTACTGACTGGCGTTTCGTTCCACCAGATTATCATCAGCCTAACACTGCAGCAGCATCCATCGCTATCATCAGATCAGGCAGCAGCAGCGGAGGCTGGCGACGGAGCCGCTGATACTCACCTACACTTGATGAATCTGGTAATGGACTGATCGAAGCGAACAGGACCGACCGAACTTGTGCATAGACCCGCCGCTGGCGCGCACTGAGCAGTCGTCCAGCGTCCCTGCCTTCTTCCTTCCGTCGGCTGAGGCCAGACGAGCGCAGACGCCAGGAAGCAAGGCATCCTCGTAAGCCGCAGCAGTCGCTAATATATACAGTCCGTCGAAGTTCATCAGAGATACTGATCGACTTTGTGATGCCTTCAACGCGACGACAAAGCGTCCTATTGACTGCTCTAAATTGCTTATCTTACCTTAATCGAGGAGGCGTCTAGAATTTAATCAGATTAGAATCTCTGTGATGCAGAGTTTTCTCCACTTTGACTCGATTCATCATTGATCGTTATCCAAGTGCTGACTTGTGCCTCAGCTTAACGATCAGTTCAATCGCCCGCTATCGCTTCGCATCGGCGAGATCCTCCTGATAAAGGGGAGGAATTAAGAGATTAGATAACAAATGATGAAAGAGACATTTTCAAACGAGAAACGATTAAGAAGCGATTCCTATCTGTATAGAAATTGATCTCCGTCAGGTGATATGGCTGCTTGATTGATCTACAGCTGATCGAGTCCACGGAATCTTCCCAGCAGTAATAGAACGATCGTTGGCCCTCGAGAGAACTACTAACTGAGACGTTGCCTACAACGTATCGGTGTTTAAGGAGATTATTGGATTAGATATTTAGATGCCTTCGACGGCTCTTGACTCCAGCTGAAGGACAGTCTTCTGTATGGGACTGCATCGGCTTCTCGTCTCTTTCAAATCTCCACTAAAATGCGAAAGGCAGGAAGTCCGTATTACACCTTTGCTATCTTAGCAGTCTGCTACTACAGTGCTCGACCAGGTGAGTGACTAGCTGAAGGCAATTCCATGTCCCCTCCAAATCCACAGCGTTCTTAAAGCAGTCATAGCAATCTTCAAAGCGCGCCGAAAAAAACATGTAGCAAAAATACCGACAGAAGAAGCGCCGAGTTTAGCGCGCCGAAGGAAGTGTCATAAAGTACGTTTAGTGTAATCGTAATCTCGAGAATTTCGGAAGCGCTACTCTAAAGCTAAGTGTAGGGCACCAACTTATTCAGAAACACTGCGTCAAGTCAGAGAGGTTGTCCAAATTTGTCATAGAAAGAGCAAAGTCCGGTTGCCAGAAGACCAGAGAGAGACAGGGACAAAATAGCTATGTAAGCGATATATATACTGGGAATTCTTTTTCAGTCGAAACTTGGTACCTGTTCGCAATGATTAGCAGTAGTTATCTAGCAACTAGTAATTTAGCTACTTCTTAAGAAGGAAAAAAGCAGTTAACTACTATTTCTTAAATGTAGTTGTAACTAGTAGGAAAACTACAAAATCTCAATTTATAGTTAAGTACTTTTTTAACTAGTTGTTTTTCAGTGCATACTTACCAATTTGTCTCCAGTACCTAAAACTTATTGTTCTGTCACAGTTGGCAACATTGCTTGTTAAGCTATATTTCCGGTTGCATTTTTGGTTCTGATTATGAATTTAAAAAGGTAATATAGAGTTTAATAGTTCATCATAGCATCTGATTTTATGGCATGCGCAAACATAGTTACAAAAGTTATTTAGGCAGTAGTTAACTATTTATGCTAAAACTAGTTAACTATTACTTAAACTACTTCAAAAGTAGTTTTAAATTAGCTAAAGACAGTTAAGCTTTTAAAGTAGTAAGTGCCATCACTGCGTGCATGCTTTAGGCTTCAGTCGTATTGCCTAAAATTAAAGTTGAATCTTAAAACGTAGATTTTTTAAGGAATTATTTAATTTTTGCTACTGCAACATTCTTCGATTTTTTCGATGGAGGAATCCGAATTTTCCAGACAATTCTGTTTATGTTTGACCTCGTTCGTTACAGCTGACAGCTGATCTCCATCGCCAGTCACTTCATATGGTCGACCATTTTCTTATGGAACAAAGTCACGTAGATCTCCAAGTTCAAAGCTATCGGTCGGATGAAGTTCTCTCCGATGCTAAAAAGTCAAAATAGGCGCTTCTTAATCGTTACGTAAAACACTAATTCCTAAATTTTCAGTTCGCTCGATGCCGTTTCTGTCGACTATCGTTGTCTCTCGTTTCGTTTAAGAAGAAGTTCTTATCTGGTCCGTTATGATTTTCTGTCGTCGACTGTATGACAAGTCTATCGAACAACTGGGTTACATGATTGTCTTCTCTTTGTTTTGTGTCCTGTAAGTGTTTTTTCTTTGAATGATTTCTTGAATTTTTCCCATTTTAAATTTTTCTTTGATCTGTTTCTTTGAATTTTGTTTCTTTGAATTTCCTGTCGTGTTACATTAAAATTAAAGTCATCCTACATCTTCTATATATATATTATAGTTTATAATGATTTTCACGTATCTGTTCGGTTTTAGATAGTCCATATAAAGAGTGCGCTACATTAGCATGACTTTAACAAGTTAGGTGCGGTAAGGTGTCTATCGGTAACGCGTTTGGTCAGTGATCATGCGGTTGCGGGTTCGACTCCGTGTAACGACCCTGGGCAAGTTGTTTGCTCACATCTGCCTCCGTCACCATGCAGTATAATTTGGTACCAGCCTAAGCTAAGAAGTAAACGCCAAGTCCTGCGATACACTGGCTTCCCGGTTCAAGGACCAAGAAAAGGGGATGAGCGCCTCTACGACTTAAACGCATGACAAATGATAAGCTGCTGTACAAATTTTATTAAAATTTATAGTCAATGCAAAGAAGTGTCTACAAATTTGATCTAGATATTACTATAAAAGCCCTAAAAAAGTTCCCAGATTACATCTAGATTACGTTACTATGGGATTCCATAAAGTGGGATCTATATAGTATGGACGGCTCTGGCAGCGACATGCCGTAGGGGCGTCGTATGGAGGCCTGTTTTTTACCCTCTGTGAATTAACTGCCAAATAATCTCAGTTCAGCAAGGTTCTGAGAGATCAAATGCGCTACCAACGCATCTCTCCTTCTGAGAGATTAAATGCGCTAAATAAACGTCTATGCCTACGGTTATGTGTAGGTATATACATTGCTATATAGTTTAAGGAAATGACAGTTTCACAGGGTTTTAGAATAGTACGCCTATAATAATGGTTATGGTCATTATCATGAAGTTAACTGCACTTGTGAAGATATTACAGCAGCATTCATAAGGTCACAGGGACAGAAGAACAGGAGCCAGGTTCGAAGCAACAAGTTTACAGAAGACTTGGCCACTATTTCTAGCTAACAGTAACTCATTACATATTGGATATTCAAACATAGTTAGATAGCCAAGAAATAGCTAAGAAATAAAAAAGAACCTCACAATCTAAGAATGAGTGTATTGCTGCTTAATATTTGCTGTGTTATATGTATAAATATGTATTATATTTCCGTTAGCACCAATTTTAAAACTGTAAATTTTTAACAAAAATTATCATACTATTTGTCCTCTATAGTTTCTGGCACATTGCGTCTAAGATTGGATTTGCGGCATGCAGTAATATTGGTGATACTGTTGAATCTGAGCTGTTAGCTTCCGACAATTAGTATATATAGAATCAGCAGTAAATAAATCCGATATATCGACAGGAGTAGGGGGTAGCAGATGAGGTCTGTTGGTTGTTGGCGTGACGCTGGCGGGCCTTGTGATATTCCCATCGGGAGTCATTGACCACAAGAGTGTTTTTTCTGTGATTATACATCAGCCGTCGGAATGCACGAAACGTCCATCTGACCCAGGGAAGACCCGACCGACCATGGTCGTCGCCCCTGCCCCCCCCTCATCTGGCACTATGAAACCGGGTATTTATAGATCTTCAAATAACGTGCTTACTGTGCATTAGCCCCACACGAATGACCTTCCACTGACCCATCGGTATTAACCTTGCAGTCTGCTGCCATTTTTCCCACGTATACGTATATATGCATGAATTGAATGTGTGCGTGCAGGTATGCATGTGTGCATGAATGCATGCACGTATGCATACAAATACCAGTACTTTTAGCAACAACAATTAAGTTAACCATTAAGTTAAAGATATCAACAAGGAAATGGTAGGATTTTTCTCCAGCACGAACGATATTATTTGGTAACTCTACTCTCGGCAGTATTGCACAAATTGCATTTGCATGTTGAGTTGCGCTACATAAAATGTACAGTAACACTGCGTAACATTCAATTGTTGTCCTTGCTAGGGGAAGGGATGACTGCAGATAATTAGTAACGGTATACAACTTCGCTTGTCGCCTTCGTTTCTTTGGCAACCAGATGCCTTGACTGGCAAAGTCAAATGGCTGCATCCTCATCACATAACTCACCATCTTCAGCAGCAGTAGCAACAACAACAACAGCAGCAGCTGCAGCGCTGATGCTCATACAGGGCCTTCAAACTTCATTGAAAGCAGAAATATCCTAGAGTCACGCTGCAGCTGAAGAGGCGCTCCATAAATCGGCCTTGGGTAGATTGGTTTGCTTAAAAATGGGTCACTTGAGTTGGGCAGACCGCGTTCCTGGTTAGCTATATACGAGATTGAATTGGGTACTTCATATATACATCCATGGCCATCACCATGACACGTTCAGAGCATGTATTGACATGTACATCAACTGTGGCGCACAGCCTATATAACTCCTTCTGTCTCGAGATCTCTGAGAACCCGGTCCAATACGCTGTACCAATGGACTGATTGTGAACATAATATTGCGCTGCCTAATCAGCAAGTTTTAAGCGAGCGACTGTATAGAAAATTTGCATAATTCATCGGGTTACTGATTTGTTTTGCACGCGCAGATCACGTGTTGGCTGGCACACATCGAACACGATGTGTGGGTGATGAGAGTGACCGGCGGCACCCTGCGAGAAGGCGGGCTGGCGTTAGCAGTAATTCTGGCAGACGCCCATTTTATCATGTGGGCTCTAGCGCGTTCTACGTTGTGATGAGTCAGCAGGTTTAGGAAACTCACAATTACGCAATAGAGGAATGCTGGTCTAAGCCAGTTTGTACTGATATGCTGCCTTGGCGTGAGAGAGCCTATGTTAAAGGATGCAAATGCTAGTAGAAAAAAGCGCAAAGATTTGTAGAACTGGTCTTTCGTGCTCTTTATTGATAAATAGAGTTACAAATGTCGTTGAAAGTTTGGTTCGTTTAGAAGTGTGACGATACAAGTATTGTTGTGAGTGAACTGTTCGTTGAATTCTAATTTCAAAATTCAAAGTATTTACTCGAGTTAACGCTATGCTACCAATCGGGCAAGTCAGTGATTCGAAACCCGATCATTGAGAACTACGAAAGATTGTCGACACTGACTTCAAATTCGACCGGTCTTCGAGGTCAGAGTTTTGGCGACGACATACAACGAAAGGATAAATGTGTAGACTTTGAGAAGGCGCTACATGAATGTTCTCTTACAAGCATAGGCGGTTGTAGTGAGAGTGGTACAGACAGTATTTTATACTCGATGCATACAACAGACCTAAGTTGATGGAATTGTACGTGGTTCGTGGATATATGGCTTATATTTATAGTTGCATACGTTGCTACGAGTCATGACGTGTTTCTTCCGAGCAAATTTACCCCATGGAGAATATTTTACGCATTGAGTACATTACCATACCGAGGATTCCCGCTAGCTGATAAAGTAGAATCCTGTATGGAAGGATGGGTGGAGTGATGGACAGACGAATGGTGGACGTACAAACGGATAGATGGATGGATTAATGGATGGATGGATGGATGGATGGGAGAAATGACGGATGGATGGATGGGTGGGAGGGTGCTACGTCAATCGTCAAAAGTTGACACTGACTATAAAACATGCACATGCGTATGTGTATATGTATAAATGTGTGTGTAATTGTAAATGTATAGCTATATACGTGTATTTATGCATGTATATATGTGAATATGTATTCATGTACACGCGTGTATGTGTACGTGACTCTGTGCCATCCATTAGAGCGGCGTTCAGAGTCAGTCTGAAGAGGCAGATTTACCGAGAGTAATTAGACGCGTCTTCGTTGGCTTCGGTCCTTCCTTCTCTCGTCTTCTTTCAAACACACCGATTTTCGTCACTGACTGACCGAGGACTTTATACCCCGTATATATGTGTGAGTTTAATTCCATTACATCCATCTAGGTGCACTTTCTCCTCTTCTTCCTCCTCCTCTTTCTTTTTCTCCTTTTCCTTTTTCTCGTCTTCCACCTTCTTCTCCTTCTCTTCCTCCTGCTCCTCTTCCTTACCTCATCGTCGTCCTCCTTTCATCCTAGTGGTATCATTTGATCCTCTTCTTCATTTTCTTCCTCAAAGCTCAGTCGTGATCAAACCCTCGCACGCACAACCACACTAACATGACTCCAATCCGTCTCTTGACTGCACAGCACGCATATGGATTTCCTCATTTGTCAGCCTCCATCAACCAATGCACTTATCTGCGCGTATATAAATGTCAACACGCACGTGTATTCGCACCTTTCCACGTGTCACTTAGCTCTGTGTCAGCTCTTTAAGAGTTTTTAAAAGACTCTATATAAATACCAAAATTACAATTATATGTATGTTCATCTTCATAAAAATTATGTGATATATACTTACAAACATATGCGTCAATGTCTCTCTCTTAATATCATCGTGTAGTCTAATTATCACCTTAAAATATTCGCAATATTTACTGACGCAGAAAGGGAACTGAGACCCTCTCCGTCACCTGCAGTGTTGGGATGGAACTCATGGAAGGCTCGAAATATAGGGCTAAATACATCTCGAACACCTTAAAATTGACGCATTGTGCGGTTTCATTAATTACAAAGGACATACTGTTCCAGACGCTGTCTCTATATCATAATTCCCCTAGGGCAGACATATATGTACATATTATATTATCTAGGCAGTTAAGCTATTTCTTCTAATATTTAGCCTTGTTCTATCTATATGTACGTACATAGCCTATATACAGTATCTTCTTACTTCCATCTGTGGACACCTAACTATAATATTTAGTCTCCATGGACTAGATCAGTAGCTTAATTTTCATTAACCTCTGAACCTCAGAGCCTCAGTATAGAAAAGGAAAGAGACGAAATGCAGTTGGGCTGTATCTACTAAATTGAAGTGATGAGTGATGTTGGAGTCCTGTGTTAGTCTGTTCTCTATCGTGTAGACATATCAGATGTCTACAGATGATTATGTTCCTGTATATATGTAAGTGTTAGAATTCGACTACAATGTGCAGTCTGTTAGAAATAATCCATGATGCTGATGCCACTGTATAGGCCCATTTCATGAGTCAAATGCGAAGGGTGAAATAGGTAGACCTACGCTTTATAGATGACGACTCATAAAGGAAGTAAAAAATATAAGTCGCTGGTGAAATCACTTTGCAACAGGAATCACCAATCACCATTCAAGCTCATTTCTAAAGTCAGCCTATTTAAAACTATGATGGCAGTATCCACTAGAAGAAGTACACACTTGTTAATATGCTTCTATAGACATTAGCAAACAATTATGTTATGTTAAGTTACCTTTTAAAAATTCATTTTAATTCCGTGGCCTTCGATTCTCCTACCCAGATTTCTCTCCGTGGATCTTCTAAATAGTGTCACTATTGTAACTGAGTATAAAATTTGTCAGCTTTTATTAAATTGTGCAACACATTTATTAAGTTGTGCAGCACATCATGTATCAAGCTGCAAAATATGGACTAGAATACAATGTAAAAACCTAAAAATGATGTAAGCTAAATAGCCTAAAATGATGTATTCTGTTGAAAATACCCTCAGCTTCAGAGGTTCGTCCTTTAATTCCCGACCAGGGGCCCTCCCCTGAATCTTACGGTCAGCACAGCCTCCAGGCTCCAGTATAGGCTAACACTCAGTGCTCGCCTTGTGGCCCTCTGCGTGCCAAAATCCTTAATCCGTTCTTGTATACTTTCTCGCTGTACATTCCGCTGTAGGTCTATCGTTGTAAACACAACCTATATGAGCTGCGATGTGCCAATTCTTTAGGATAGAGTCGGTTCCTACTTCCTAGATATCCATGCATCCTGTTGCTAATAAAACGTTCCGGATACAGTATTCTTTCTTGGGAGTAATACCTTATCATCCTTGTGTGATGCATGCTTTTTGAACATTTATATAGCGCTTTCGCCAATCTCTCAAAGTTATCAATGGATCAGGCTAAGAACTGTTGACTCACCGGATGTTTTTTAGCACAACATTAACTTGAGAAAACACACACAGTTTTTGATTTTTGTATATATAATAGAATAACTGGATATTTCAAAGACAACAGTACTTGAATGTCAACATACAGTTGCTCAACGCATAAATCTTTCAATGATGTTTGTTACTACAATTACAGTATGAACTGAGCGTATTACAAAACAATTGCTGCGACACTTTTTGGGTCTCTTTAAAACGCACTTGCAATCGCTTTATACAGACTATTTCCTGCCAGGTCATCAGACAAGCTTAGACTTGCCTATTGCTACTGCGCAAGCGTGGGTTTTTCCAAAAACCCTCTGACTCATCACAACATAGGCGTGACGTTTTGTGGCGCGAGCGCCCACGTGAAGGAATGCGCGTCGGCAAGAATCACTGCTGACGTCAGTCCACCTGCACGCCTGGGCTCCGCCAGCCAATCACAAAAAGTAAACAACCCAACGACTCATCGGCACAACTTCACGGAAAATTTCCATACAAACGAAATTAAAACATACCGAGTGATCATCGCAAAACTCACTCTTACAAGCGTCTTCTGAGAACGCTCTTCGTCAGCCTAAATGATGTTATAAGCCAATAGGAACGAAAGGTTCATCCGCAGGTCAAGGAAGCGCGAGCGCAGAAAAAGTCTGCCTCGGCAGGCTCTCGCATACACGTAGAACGAACCAAACAGGTGCACTATATCCATGCACTTTATGTAGTTTAACATGTATACAAATATACATAGTGTTTGGGTAACTATAAATCTATCCTTGCTGCATAACCTGTGTGACAAGCACAGACAAAGAGAGGTGTTTGCTTGCTGTTTCAGCTGCTGCTGCTGCTGCTGATGCTGATGTGTACTGTTATAGATGACTTTCTTCTTTAATCCGTTGCTCGTCACAATTATCCATGAGCCGTCAGCTATTGCTGGCATCCGCAGCAGCAGCCGCAGCAGTGGTAGCATCCCCTCTCTATGCGCTGGCTCCAGTCGAAGCCCAGGACTCTCATCTCGGACGATTTCCATTTTTCTTTGTCGATTGGAATATCATCAGAAGCCCGCGTCAGTAGATCGGTCGGTAGGCCCACTGTGCCTGAGCATCTCGAACAGCATCAGCATCCCCAACGGCAACTGCTGCTGCTGCTGCTGGTGGTGGGACTCGGCGGAAACTTCCCGCTTCGTTGACCACGCATTTGCCGTCAATCGGCGACGCTGGCGCCTCCTGCCGACGGTGCCAGACGACTTCGTTGCATCTCATCTGACAGACAATCGATCGATCGCATCCTCACCCTCCCCCACCTCCCACACGCTGCCTCGGCGGTCGGTCTGTCGTCGTTGGTGCTTCTGAAACACGCGGCAATGAGACGCCAAGAACTTAACCAACGTCGCCTTCCAGAGCAACACTTGAAAGCTGATTTGTCTTTTGCCGGGTGAAATGAGAGTAGATCTCCTTAAAGAGGAGCTATGTATATGCTCTGAATGAATCAATGAAAGAATGAATGAATGATTGGGGAGTCAGGCCAGCCGTTGAACTATGACCTCGTTGCGTTTGTACGCCGATGTAAGTAAGTAAGTACGTATATTCTTTATTAACCAATAGCTAAGCTCACATCGGTTTACAAGTAATTAAGAACACAAGAAAACTTAATATTCGTACAACATCCTAATAATAAAACATTTACGCGTTAAACTGTCAGCAGGAGGAATAATACGATCATGGGTGTGTGGCCGTAGGGAATAACTGAGGGTTTTAACTGGTGGGAGTAGCTGATGTAAGACATGATTTGGGTTGTTCAAGATTGCTTTAAAGAGACCAGCATCGGCTATGCCACAGAGTTCATCGAACGTTGGGGAGATCCCAGGAAGATAGCGGAGACGCACAAGTCTCCGCATCAAAGCCTGGAGCCGAGTGGCGAAGTACAGACTGGTCATTCAGTGTACATTCCAACGTGGTAGACTACGGTTGTCTTGTATTTAAGGAGAGTCCTATCAGTCCAGAGAAGCAACAGTTGCATCAGTTGTTCATAAGAACGTCATATTAATAATTTAGTTTAATGTAGTTAGTGTTACGTTGTTGCATTATGCATAAGACTACAACATTAGAGGTTGATTAGAGATCATTTATTTTACCTCTCAGTAACTTCTATGTCTAACACAAATAAGTTCACTCCCCTTTCTGCTTGGCCCCGGTTCTACTACTATTACTATTACTACTACCAATACCACTACTCCCACTACAACTACACACACTACTCCCGCTAGCACTACTGCCGTCACCTGGACCACTTCTTTCTCTTATCGTTACCACATCTGTTATTAATGTTTGAAAGAGAATATGCCACAATACATACAATTATATATTGTGACATAATGTCTTTTACAATATCTATAATACATATGAAAGTTTTGGGTCGTCTTCAATTGCACCTTTATAGATCTCAGCTTTTTATAGGTAGCATAGAATATTATAACCGCAGGAACTTCATAGACGTACAACAAATCCCTTCCAGTAACCTATGATATGCGTGTACATGACAGGCATATATTCTTATTAGAATTATGTGTATAATAATAATAATAATAATAATAATAATAATAATAATAATAATTAGAAACTTCTAATGCGCCGATGTCTAATGCACAAGGCATCAACCGATGGCGCACCATAGCCAAGCCACAATCAGGTCAATATCCAGAAGGTCAGTCCACAGAACAGAGAGGCAGCCTACGGTGGATAAGCAATTTGAAAAAGGTATGTTTTAAGTTGAGAACGAAATGACAAAAGCGACGAGGTCATAGTTCAACGGCTGGCCTGACTCCCCAATCAATCAATCAATCATTCATTCATTCATTCATTCATTCATTCATTCATTCATTCATTCATGTATAGTGTGTAGGCAACATGGAACAGCTCGTGACGGTGTGATAAAGCGGTTTATAGCGCTCTAGTGTAGTCGTTGTATAATAATAAGGAGTACAGACGAACCTTCAATTGATGATACGTTGCATGCAATGCTAATCTCTCATGTTTCAAATGTCGCCGGTCGTCCACCGTCATTTGAATACGGCGGATTATCTACCGCAGCCCCCCCCCCCCAGCGTTGACTCGACCACACACATTGACGGCCTTTGTCACTCCGACCATTCGTTCTGTCTTCCCTTCCTCCCTTTCTTCGTCCATCCGTCCCTCGCCATAGTTCTTCCTATTTCATGCACCTCAAATCCGGCTTTTAGTGGCATGGTTGCAGCGGCTGGTGTGTTTTAATGCGACCACGAAATGCCGAAGCCCTGGATTCTGCCTCCGACTGCATCATGTGCAGACGTTTCTTCAATTGGCTTTCCATACATAGACCGTTTGCTCGAATACATTTCGCTATTGAATTAACACACCCTCCATCACAATTTTCGCTTCACTTCCGCCCCATTTCGTTCCTCCGACTCCCTCGGTTTCGTCGCATCTTCCAATCCATCCTCAACGTCACCCTCCCTCCCTTGTGTTTCCTTCCTCCGTCTATCCCCCGTCCAGTACCACTTATGCCACCCTTTCACCGCCTCCCACATACATCGTCGCACGATGAGAGCGAGGAGGGAGGGCGAGGGAAGGAAACGGGAGAGAGAGAGGAGGAGGAAGAGGGTGAAGAGTGAAGGAGGGAGGGGTGGGAAGCCCAAAGCGAAATGCAAAACTCAAACAGCGATCGATCGCTGGAATACACGTCCAGCAAAACAGGAAGGAAGCGAAACTGAGACGACGACAACAGGGGACGACAGCCAACCCACTTCCGCCACATATGCTAAAATTTATAGCGCTATATAATTTCCACCGATTTTATATATATATGCTGGCTGTCCCATCCGTTATAAGTATACAGTCATGCATATATATATATATCTACTTTATATATAGCGTAGGTTTATATATATATTGCTTCGAAGTCTGATAATAGGCGTACGCCCAGATCTGTAAAGGAATTAATAGGACATGCTTCGCAGAGACGCATTGCTCGATCGCCATGTCTCCTCGAAGGCTAGGAGAATCTGGTGGGATGTAAAGAGAGGCCGAAGCAAACGGGTGGGGAAACTGACGGTGGTACCGCCCAGGCGATCGGCGTTGTGAAAGGTCTGGAATATATTCGATGCTAGCAGGAGGAAACGAGGAGGAGGAGGAGGAGGAAGAGGAGGAGGAGAGGAGGAGGAGGGAGAAGGAGGAGTACAAAGAGCAGGTTAAAGAAGAGACGAAGAATAGAAGACGGAAGAAGAAAGTAGGAAGAGGACGAGGAGGGAAAGAAAGAAGAGGAGGAGGAGGAAGAAAATGTGGAGAAGTTGGAAAGCGAGGAGGAAGACGAAGATAAGGAGGAAATGCACCTAAATAAGTAGACCGATTAAGCCTGATGCTGGCGGCCTCTGTCGGCGGCGCTTTCAGCAAAGATGCGAGATTTTCGTCTGAAACAGCATCTGCCGCAGAAACAGCAGCCGCAGCAGCCGCCTCCGCTCTAGCCTCCACCTCCAAATCGGACATGAACGATTTAAGTAAAATAAAAGATTGCGTGGAAGGTAAGCGGAATAGGCGGGATCAGTTTATGAGGAAGACAGAGGAGGAAAGGAGGATAGGGTAAACAGGAAGAGCAGCAAGAGGCTAAGCGTCAGAAGAAACGGTGGAATAGGAAAACGAGAAGGACCAGAAAGAATAAGAAAAGATGAGGAGGAATAGAGACAACTCCTAGAAACAGGAGCGCCATATAAATACTGGACAAACCAATACATACGCACAAACGCACATGCACACACATATATCCAAACATTTACTCTTGCATGGTAAAAATGAAATTTCAGTTTTTCAATATTGGAAGGTGCCAAATTAGTACAATATATAAAATACTAAATCATTTGCAAGTTGATGTAAATTGGATTATATGTAAAGGTTGCACAGACCCTTGGCAGTTTCGCCCAGTAGGTCGTTTTGTCTTCCTTCTATAACCGAGCTAGTTCAGGTATGTTTGCAAGTAGGTAAAGTAGTAGTAGTCGTCAGTAGATTACCAGACTTACTCAGTAGTCGTTGCTGAAGATAAGTAGGCCATCGCGTAGGCAGTGAGGCGAATGATTTATTATGACCTTAGTTCAGCGTAGCAAGACAGCTAGCCAGTAGCCGCAAGCTACAGAGGTCAGATTCTTATAAACGGACGGGCCGCAAGTTACACTGTGTGGAAGGGCTATTGTTGGTAGCAGTACAGGTGTGCTATGGAATGCAGGAGTGTAGCTTAGTCAAAAGGATTCCGCTGGGGTAAGCTGAGCAATCCACAGGTAGCAATCTCCAGGTACATCAGGGGGCTTTGCAACTAAGCACGAGAGGTCCACGTTATAGCCAGATGGATGTCCACAGCTATACAATTGACTTCGGAGAATCAGAACCAAAAGGCACACTCGGGTCTTGGGTACTGACCGGCCCAGAAGGAATGCGCCCAAGGTCCAAAAGATTCAGGTAGAAAAGAGCTCGCGGAATGCGCAGACAGAGACTGCTCGGCCTTTTGACTAAGATCAAGTTGCAGGCTTGAGAACTGCACGTGAGTCTCGTCAGAAGGAGATTCGCACATCTGAGAGCAGTCGAGTTCAGACACCAGGCAGAAAAGTAGTAGTACAATGTAGATAAGATAGTCTAGCGTCTTCTGGCGCTACAGTAATCGTCATGGGTAGAGTAATCTAAAGTTTGTCGTAGACTAGGTCGCTTGCTCCACAACTGAACTAGAATCTCGCTGGCGTTGCAACAGACTATATATTGTATTCGTGCGATGAAAGACAATCTCAATAAAGGACGAGAAACCCAGCTTCATAATCCGATAGAGCAGAATTCTATCATACTTCTGTTATCTGCTTGGTGAATGGAAAGCCTAGCGTAGATATGGCTCCTGGCTAATAAATGTTGAATTTCTACTGACTTAAATGTGCTAGATTTTTTCGATCAGTATAACCTAGAAAATGAAACTCGGAGATTTCTACCGGTAAGACAGATGAAACTCATCGGTAAGACAGAATCCGAAGACCACACTTTAAGAGGCGAGACCGAGTCCAAAGCACGCTTAAAAGCAGGCCCAATTAACCACCATTCGGGGCCCCCATGCAAACAATACACGCATGCCCCTGTCATGCAGCACACTGGATGATGGGATGCCACGTAAAGACATATAATCGAAGTGTAGAAAAGTATGTAAAGGCATCTATTTGCATGGTTGACTTCTGAGAACTTGTCAACTCAGCTGGAAAATTCACAAACAAGTGAGGAGATACTGCGCTTGCGATGGTGCAGAAAGAGAGAACAGTATACGAGTACAACGGAGAAGAGACAGATGAATTGGATCGGTCAGATGCTTCTGTGGAAATTCGCTCCTGAAAAGTGCTTGAAGAATTGAAGGAACAGACAGCTGTGGAAAGACCAAGAACTATGCTGTTTAATGAAGAAAGCAGACGAGGCTACAGAGGTTAAGCAAATGACACAGAACAGAGGGGAATGGCGTCGTTGCAATCCTGGACCTGCCTAAGGGCAGAACACTAAAGAAGAAGGAGGAGGAGAAGAACAAGAAGAACAAGAAAAAGGACAAGAAAAAAGAAAAAAGAACAAGAACAATATTAAGCAGAAAAAGAACAAGAACAAGAAAATCAAGAACAAGAAGAATAAGGAGCTTAATATAATGGTTTTAGTTATATTACATTAGTTTGCATTTGGTAATGGCAGTCTTGCAAAGAAATTAGCACCTTAGCCAATACTAATAATATTAATACACGATGGAACCAGTCATCTACTCTGTCGAAATCAATCACTGCATTTTTATTCTTGAACACGGTTGATCTCTAGTTCCACATACCAAGTAGACAGAATGTATAATTATTGAATACTGACACAGTGGAAAGCTGTCGTATAGTATAGATCTCCTGATTTTAAAAACTAATCATTAACAATGGGATAGTGCTGCTGCCACTGCGCTATTGCGCCTTTACGGAAACATAAAATTGTTGTGGTCTGTTGAAAATGCGAAGCTAATTTGAAATTCACAACAGCGGACTGCAATTAGGAGCTGACTAATTAGCTGTTCTGTATGGTAAACTCATTTCCGGCTACGCGTGTTCTACGACTGGTACCGATGTGATTGTGATTTTTAAACTTTACTACAAGCATCGGGTCTTTTGACTTGCCCGCGATACATCAACCAACGAGACCAAGACAAGACCCGAGACGTTGTGCAGTCTGTCCAAAACTAGACCCAGACAAGGCCTTAGGCATGTCTCAAGACCATCTCGAGACAAAGGCCGAGACTGAGACTAACTTTCTGGCTAAACGTGTTAGATCAGTCCTTATATCTCTCACTTGTTAATATTACTTTATATTATAATTTTGGACCTAATAACTTAATTGATTCCCCTTGTGTAGGCCTATCGGAGACCAGACGTTTTATCTCTCACTTTTAATGCTACTCGATATCAAAAATTAAAACCACAAAGTAGTGTCTTTAACTTTGCAATACTGAGAAGGTCCATATTCTTCTTCGATGGACATTATTGAATAAGGAAGTGTTCTTTCCATGGACAGTTAGTTAGTCGTAAGACAAAAGCGTCAACGCATTGGTGCCGAGCGCTCTAAGCCCGTCGTAGGTCGAAAACCGAGGGTCGTAGATTTTAAACAGACACCCTAGTTTCCAGGACTCATGATAGAACGTGCATTTTCCGCTGCATCAATGAATACGTTATGTTTTGGTCAGGGAAGGCATTTTGAGGCTGAGCTAAAAGCTGTCCAAAAGGTACATGGTCAACAATGCAGTACAATTATTTTTTATAAGTTTTCCTAATATTAGTAATATACAAACGAAAGACAAGGAGGGTTCTTGTTGTTGCTCCAGATTATTTTTTAGAAATAGCATCACACTTTCGAAATGGCTGCTAATGTGTATGTGTTAAGCTGACAACGTTGCGGTGTTATGTGACCTGGTCTCTGAAATGGAAAGCCGCCTCCATTTCCCCGCAGCGGAAGTGTTTACTGTCTGGGCGCGAGAGTCTTGGACAGATCAGTGACCCCTGTGACGACTTAAATTACTTAACGATGCTGTTTAAAATACCATTCGGCAGTAAGTTCACGATGTCGTGCTAATTTTATTATTATTATTGATATTCCTATTATTATTCCTATCATTATTATTATTGTCGTTGTTGTTGTTGTTATTATTATTATTATTATTATTATTATTATTATTATTATTATTATTATTATTATTAATTATTACTTCTGCCTTCCTCCTGATATGGCCGGATTTGGGTGGCAATGTCTTTAACACGGATTGCAAGCAAAGAACGCGATTTCACTTTGAAGTGTCTAAGGACTGATGTCCGTTGCTCACTAAAACAATTGTGTACAGAAGTCGTCCTATTACACTGAGAGAGAGAGATTTTATTGACATCCAAAAAATAATTAACAAATACAATTATAGTCTGTCACATACAGTAGTGCCAATAGGCTGACCTAAAAGGAACAAACAGTTCCGCTACGAAAGTCACCTATTTACATCATGGATTACAAATACGTGGCAGTATAATACTGAGTAAAACAATTAATAATCTAAAATATAAAGTAATTTTTATAATTAATGTCATTGCATAAACCTAAACAAAACAAAAAAAACACTTAACTAAGCACCAAAAAAATACTTAACTAAGTGCATTGAGTATATGAGATTTTAAACTTGTTTTAAACTGGTATAATGTTGGCAAGCTAGTAAGAACAGTTGGCAGAGAATTCCAGAATGACGGTCCACAAATTATAATTATAATAATACTGCATTGAATAAGACATAAAACTGTGTGGCGCAATAACATAGGAAAAATCGCTATGTTGATTAGACAACACAACAGATACTTATAACAGGAGACACGAACGTTATCTGGTTGTCACCCACAGTCAATGTACTTCAATAACAGGCTATTGATATAGAGCATTACAGTCACACTATAGAATCTGCTTTAACATGAAGTCATTACTTATAGCATGACTGAAGAGTCGCCGTCTAAATGGTTTATTGCGATGAGCAGCGAAATTTATATAGTTACTGGCATTTTGTGTAGGAATAGATGTTTTGCTTATTGCATACATATAGATACAGCGTATAGTCATCCCGTCACCTATTTTTGTATGTATTCACCTAAAAGCGTTCCGCGTTGCTTGCGTGATTAATGCGTTTACAGGATAACAACGCAGCTGCAAGAACTTAAGTGCAATTCTCATTTATATATGCACATATATATGCAAAAATGTCGTATATATGCTTGCTTGATATGTATCGGTGGAATACAACTATAAACATATGTATATATAAGTATGTAAATAAACTGAAGAGATGAACGGTATGAAGAGGCGCCAGCTAACGTCATTAGTGCCGAATGCTGATCTTCTCGTTGGACAAGAGAAGCAAGCTTTCCTCTCTCCTTCTCTCTCTTTGTTCTCTCTCGTTCTCGTCCCAAAACTGATTCTCTTATCTGCCTGCATTCAACGGATTCTCCGTCTCTCTCTGCCTGCCTGCCTTCATGACGATCTCCATGATGTTTCTGTCTCTCGTCTTCTGTCCGTCTTTCCTTCTTCCTCTCTCCACTTCCTTATTTTTCGTCATCGTCCTAATTCGCCCATGCAATCTAAGCTTTCCTAGACGACTCCCTTCTCTCTGTCCCTTTCCTTCCTTCCTTCCTTCCTTCCACCCTGCATAGAATTAAACCACGCTTCCCCCCATTTCCGCTCGCGTTGCTTTCCCGGTTCAGTGTCCGTCGTCCTTCATTCCCTCTGTCCACCGAATATTTATGGTCCAATCTGTTCGAGGCTCAGCCTCCCAAGCCTCCTTCGCTCCCTTTTCTCCTCCCTCCCTCCCCTTAGTGCAGTCTGCAACGAGGACAACTATCCGTCTCTCTTTGTCTGTCTCTCTGTCTGTCTGTCTGTCTGTCTGTCTGTCTGTCTGTCTCTCTCTCTCTTGTTTTCCGCTGTATATAGAAATTCTTTACACCTAAATTAGGAAAAGCTGTACAGGGCAATCTGTCGAGTTCAGCATTCGGAATAAGACCTATGGCTTGTGTTAGCTTATACTGCGAACTTCTCCAAGCCTCTCTTTCCTACATACAAACGCTGCTTAGAAACATTCCATATAACATTCCGGCATAGTTATATACCAGTGTACATACAGCACCTTTTAGACGCTGTAAAAGGTGCGACATAAATAATCAGATACTTAGATAGGTATATTTATATCCAAGTGTTGATTTTGAGTTGAAAAGTTTAATGTAATTGATCATTAATTAAATGTCTACATCAGTTGTAATCCTCAAAGGCGTGTGTGACACCGTGGTTTAGCTATCGGTAGCGCTCTTGTTGTGCGATCTAACGGTTGCGACTACGAACCTACTGAGCGGACTCCGTGTAATAATCCTGGGCAAGTTGTTTGCGCATGTGGGGAGATTTTCTGTGTCACCAGCAGCTGCTTACTTCAAATGTCTTGTCTGTAAATATAGTCAATAAAACGATTTAAATCTGGGTTCATTATTACCCATTGAATCTCGGTCCAAAGTAGGTAAGCAAATAAGGGCATTTCAAAAGCCTCCATAAAATCAGCGATGGGTAAATACTTTTTAAAAGTATTTATAGTACAAGTATGGATACTTGATCAGAAAAGTATTTTATACTTTTATGCAAGTATTTAAAATACAAGTTTTAAAATGCAAATTATTTAAAACAGTAATTTAACTACTAAGTACAAATTACTTAAAGTCAAAATTTATCCAACATGCTCAGTGTGTTTTTCAAATTACCATGACCAGTGTATAAATTTATACACAGCATATTACTGGGTCCTGTGCATGTTGGTGGCCAAAATGGCCGCTTTTTGCTTCTCGTTTCCTTTTAATAGATTAGTTCTTTATGTGCGGAATTCTTCTAAGTTCGGCCTTCTACTGTGCCTGATCGACTGCGCATTGTGAAGTAATTTCTTTCTGGATTTCGTGCGTGTTAGATGATATTTGATCGCATATTACTGGAGCCCGGCCGCCATTTTGAATCGGTCGATCTGTCAGAGGAAGACTGGCTTCCGTTTAGACTATGTAGGGCCACAGACTGTCTGCGTCCTGGAAATCTCGGACCCAGTGATGCAGCGGTGTCAAGGCATGTTCTTTGGAGTGGCGTCAAGCGTTAATCATGGAGGTGTTTACGATCAAGCGGCCAACTACTGACAAATGCCTCACCAGTGGTGACGCTTTGGTTATCTGGCATTAGTTGCTCACAGATGAACATGTGAACGGTCAAGGCAAATAATTATTGCACAACGCTCATTAACGACGGCTTAAAGAATGCATTAAATATATGGATTTTTATTTATTTAAAAGAAAAGTCTGTTAAAAGAATTTTATGGTTACTGATAATAAATACTCAAAATACGTTTTTAAGCGAAAGTTCAAATACTTACATATTCAATACAAATGCAAAATGCTTCAAAAGTATATAAAATAGTATTTTCAATATTAGTATTTAAAGTACTGTCTATCAATGTATGACATCGCATTTGCCTCATAAGTTGTTCTCGCGTTAGATTTCAAACGAAATGAACCACGATTTTAAACTGCCTATCGGTTTACATGGAGGCGACCATTTACTGGATCCTTGTGCATCATTACGTGATGCTACACCTGATAAGAAAACTGCGTTGGGCAGGGTGTAAGTAAACAGGGTGTAAGTAAACTGAGGCTGTATTTTGGCTTCAGTTGGAAGACTCGGCAAGAACTTCTTCTGATGAACGCACTTAGCAAGACGACGCCTACACAACAAGCAATTTCAAATAAGTTAATAATGTCTAAGGCCTTGCAAAAGCAAAATGTCATTTCGGAAATTGGACGCGACTGAAGCTAATCTATTCTAATTTTATTCCTATGTGATTCCTATATGACGCCGGCGTTTAATATCCAAAGCATCAACCAATGGCGCACCAAAGCCTAACCGCAAATCCGGGCAAATCCGAGGAGAGATAGGGACAGTCTACGGGGAAAATGGTGACGACAGAGGTAATTAAGTTTCGACTCTGGACCGAGTTATATCGGAAAACTCGATATCAAGAACTTTCGCAGTCTCTTGTAAGTCATATATCCGGAAAATTTTTACACGAAGGCGAGGCAGATAGAAGCGCAGTCGAGTTTGCAGAAATCGTCGCAAGCAGTATCCGATATAATAAAAAGTTAAAAACGACATCATTTTACGATGGCAGCGCAGTGGCCTTGCCGTAACTTCTTCAACCATTCATCTCAGCTCATGAGATGTGAACTTATTTGTGCTTTATGTAAAACTGACATTTCATTATCACTTTTCCAGCATCATTTTCATATAGCACTTTTTAAAAGAACCGTTCTAACGACGTGCGACCTAACAACTCCAGACCGAGAACGACAAGAATGATTTTGACGTAGAACCACGAGACATAAGACATAAGACAGGTTATCCAGCTGCTTTTGTATTATCGGGTATAGGTCTTGGATGATTTTACAACTAACCCAGGACCACGTCTTGACCACTAGCATATAGTTGATCAGGAAACCTTGCAATAAAGTTCATTACCGCATCTCCAACTCAAGTTTCCATAAATTCCCGGACTTTAACTTTACAGAGAAGAACTCTGCTACATGAGATCCGTGAATTGTTCAACTGTTCCAAATAAACTGTTCTGCCGGCAAGATACAAAGAACTGCCCGCTGTATAATTGGACGACGACTGCGGGATAATTGAATCAATTCAAACCGTTACGAGGCTCCCTTTCAATAATGGAATTCCAGTTTCAACCGGTTATTGTCATTAAGGGCTGACGTCCTTCATTTGACGTCTGGCCAGCATCCAATTGACTTCTTGACTTTACTTGCAGAAATATCTTCACTTCACTTCATTGGCCACTGTGACCAGCGTGTCATTCGCATTGATGCACTTTGATAAGCTTAGAACAGTTCGGTCATTCACGCTTCAGTGTTGCTTAGTTCTTAAGTGTTTTAAGAGGAAACCAAGAGATATTGTCCCAGTTGCCTCAAACATAAATTACAGACCATAAACCACTTTATGCTGTGTTATTGTAAATAATAATTAACGGATCGTTTAAGGCTGAAGTTGTTTCATGAATAACAACAGTGCTCGGATTAATGGAGGGATTTGCAATGATTATAGGCCATTTGTGTTCACATGTTTACCTTCTGTTTCAAACTCAACTGGTAATTCACATTTTCCCAAAAAAAATGTCATCATTGGCAATTAAACCGAATACCAAAGAACGTGCAATGCACTTTCGAATCTAGTTGGCATGAACAATTTACTTTCCAACATCATTCATGTAATTCAAATATGAGTGTTTCGACCGTTTCTGTAAAACAGTGCACGCTCCGTACCTACGAAACATCAATTTATCTGTGGATGTCGGGTACGACACAATCACGGTCTCTCCTGATTTAAAAGATTTCTCTTTTGCCCTCTTATTGTGCAGGGCCGCATACTGAATTTGTTTTCCTGCAGCATAAATTTCGGCAAATTTTGTATCTTTAGACAAAGTTTCCGTAATTGTTTCAAATATTTTGTTGGTTTCGTCCCAATTTTCATGATATCGAAATTTCGTGGGACCAAGTCTCCTTTAGAATAGTCAATGGCCCTCGGGGTATCTCCCAAAAACCCAACAAATAAAAGGGGCCGTCTGTCGCTGCATTAGACACCTCTCTCACCCTCCATATCGTACGTCACCGTCTTGGATTTTCTACGATCACTTTTTCAGTGATTGATTCCGCCTCTCTATCAATCCAGGCCCTTCAGGGTGACTAGATGTATTGAATCGTGGACTGCACCCCATCAATTTTACGAATTCTTGTGTTAGACTGGATGTGAAATTTGTGCCTTGGTTAGTTTTAATGACCGACGGTACCTCAACGTTCACAAATAACACCGACAATGCATCACAGACAACTTTTAACGGTTAACGGTTAACTTTGTAAGTAGAAACACTATTAGTCAGCGTGTGCATAAATCAAAGTTACAAAGACAATAGCTATGATCTTCCGATGGCTTTGGCTCAATCGGTCCAATACAGTCGATGTTAAGATATCTGAATGATATATACTCCCGGTGAATATGGTGTGATCGGTGCTTGATACACAACCAATTCTCGTTCCTTGAACTGGCACTGTTTACAGGACCGACACCACTCGTTAATGTCCTTCCACATTCTAGGCCATGCAAAAGATAATTTAATTCTTTCTTGCGTTTCGTCCTCTGCAAAATGTTCTCCAAACACAGATTCGTGTGCTAGTTGTATTATTTTAACACTTGTTTCTTTGAGAATGTGTGTATTCTTTCGAGTTTACGCTACAAATCTGGCGCTAGGCGTGGGAATCTGCAGATGCATCACTTCCTCAAATCATTTCGACCACAACAGGTTTCTTCATGCATCGGACCTTCCTCTTTAAACAATCTTCTGATAAATGTAATGTTATTTCGTGTGGCTGAACTCAAGTTACATTCTATGCTTACCTTAAATCGCATCTGTTTATATGTTATATATAGCCATATTTTATTGTATTTACTAGCCAAATAATATTATAGGATGCCCCTGTTATTGAATACTAAGTCAATTTTTAAGTCGGCCATCTTAATAGTTTCTTGGGTATAGTACAAATAAAAATTACTTAATTTCTTGAAGTTTCATTTTCAACAATCTCGTCTTAATCCTACCTCTTGACAAACCCCAGAGACTTTGTACTGTTGTGTAGTGTAAGTTTCCTTGTCATTTATATATCGCCTCTAAAGAGTTTTAAGTGCTGACAAATGGACACTGATTCCAACGGCAATACACTTCCACTTTGAACTTCGCACAAAGAAAGGCTGAAAATCGATGGCTATCCTTGCCATTAGTCGCATATTTCAGTAGGCAGCGACGATTGTGACTAATGGTCTATGGCGCTGAGTCTTGTCAGAAAGATACATAGACGTATGTGTCTAAGGCAACCGTATCTATCGATCAACCTTTAGAGTCTAAGTGAGGCCTATGCTCAGCCAATCCTTCGAAGCCTACAACTTGGGCCCTATTAGCCTTCAAATGCACCCACAGAGTTATAGTGGATCCCCGATCTCATTGTCCCTGGCATCAGATCAATCTCTCCCTCGGACGGAAATTCCAACGATTGCTCTATATCAGTATGGCTCTGGTGCGGTGAGATTATAGGAAGAGGAAGAGAACCAGGAAGAGGATATGGACGGGGAGGAGGAACAGGAGCAAGTTCTATAAGTAGGATTAAGTCCCAATAAGGGAACAGGGTGCACTGTCTGGTTCAGCAGGAAGGTCTATGACGTGCACCGTCGCATCCATGCGTTTAATGAGCTAGGGTGTAATCGGGGACGCATAGGATAAAATTTCCTGGTTGGACGAAAAACGAGTTTTTGCAACAGTCAATCCCTGTTCTATTGACTGAACTTCACGTCTTAAAATTCTACTACAGTATAATATTTCGCACGAGATAATGTGGCCTATCTCTACATGAAACTGTTCTTCTTTCCTCTTTATATTAAAATCTTTCTTCTCAAACCATAACCGTTATCACCTAAATATGTACAGCTTCTGTCTTAACCTGTCACAGTCAATACCTCAACGACCGAACTACTACTAACTTCAAATCGGTATACAAGAGAACACTTATACATTCATTGCACTCATGTCCATACCCCTCGCCTGCTTGAACACATCGATGATTGAGCTCCCGAACATCTGAACAACCGCTCACCTCTCCCCGCGCCATCCACTGCAGCGAAGCCATCAAAATGATGCCGACAGCTATCTTTAAGCCTCGGACATCATCCGAGGGGTTCATTCACTGGGACATAGCGTCTAACTCGTGTGCAGAGTTTCTACCTACTGCAAGGTTTCTATTCGGGAAATCAAGGGTAAAAAATTTCGTCGGTAGTTTCCATTCTATGAACGCCGACTAAAGCTCGTGTTAGATTGGCAGTAAAAATTTGAGCTGTGGTAACGACGGTACCCCAACATTCACAAAATAACCTCAACAATACATTACAATTATTCAGGGTTAACGGTTAACTTTCGAAGTAAAAACACTCTTGGCCATCTTGTATACAAATCGACAGCACAAAGACAATACCTATGACCTGCCTGTGGCTCAAACCGTCCAATGCAATTCAAGTTAAGATGTCAGAAGGGCATATTTCCTCCCACTGGATCGGTGTGATCGGTACCAGATTCAAAACTAATTCTCGTGCCTTGAACTGGCACTTTCCACTTGACCGACACCATTCTTTAAATGTGCCTCCAAATTCTTGGCCATGCAAAGGGTAATTTAATTCTTTCTCGTGGTTTGTCTTCTGCAGAATGTCCTCCACAAACAGATACGTGAGCTAATTACATATTTAACACGTGTTTCTTCAGAAAATACCAAATGAAAAACAACTTTTTCTAAAAGCTTAGCTTTACGATAAAGTAAACTATCGACAACACAAAATTCAGAAATTTTCACATGTATCATTCTCACCATTTCCTCGGCGACTCATTCTTCTTATGTTGTTTCATAAACAATAGCAAATTTGCTGTAACACAATTTCTCGTGATCTTCTTTGACTACCCTACAACAGACATAGTAACCGAACAAATTTTGCAACCTTGCATTAAACAATTTATAGGTTTCATCTGGCAATTTCTTTGCCTCAGTGAACCTTGCTCTGTACTCTCGGGGTTTTAATTTAACCTCTTTCAACATGCATTCTTTGATACGACGTCAGTCATCAAAATCGATGTAATTCAAACGATTCAAAGCAGTTCAAGCTTTCGGAATCATTAATGATGACAACAATTTGACCCACAATTGTTTTTCAACATCAAAACTTTCATTTAAGTTACTTTTGTTCGGCTTCTATTCTTTCGAGCTCCAATTGCTGCTCTCTAAATCTTGCTTTTGAACTCCCCATTCGGCATGTCTCTCTTTCTGTGCGGCTTTTAATTCAGCACATCTCATTTGCTGTGCAATTTCAAATTGCTGATTTTGAAGTAGCAATTCAGCAT